>JAJJMA010261412.1:0-11022 GCA_023529015.1 Papaver nudicaule | reverse complement strand
TGGGGAGTCAACCCTTGGGCCACGGAGGCTAAATTTGAAGAATGGGCAAGCCAGTAGTAGCATACTTCAGCATAGCTTCATAGTAACGAGAAGCGGGACTGTTCCTCTCTTCTTCCAAGGAAAGCAGGCGGGAGAGTCGGCGAGCCTATTTACTACCATGCCAGTATCGCTCCTTCTTGGGAGCCCAGAATCTCTACCGCTAAAGGGCATCCTATGAAGATTTGTAAGGGCGAAGGGAGAACTAGAACTACCAGATGGACCAGTAGGGATGTCCCTAGCAGGAGGAATGAGAGCTTCATTGCCAGACTTGGCGCGAGGAACCACAGGTTCTCGCCCAAGAGGAATTTTTGGAGATTCTTTCACAGGCTCGGCGTCAGTCATGATTGTATCGTCGTCTTTTTCTTCAGGGATGATTGCCAGATTGTGAGTAACAGGGGTGTTGTCCTTTAAATTGGTGGAAGATTTCTTAGGAAGAGGAGTGGTGGAAGCAGAAGCGGAACGCCGAGTGCGAGGCAAGCCTGGCTGAGGCAGCACAGTATTGGACGGCGGAGGCATAGTGTCTTCCTTGTTAGCGGAGGATTCGCCTTGAGAGTCTTCGGCGGCAGCTTCTGCTTTAAACCTTTTCAGTGTCTGTCGGAGTTCTTCTTGAGGAGTCAGAGCGGGAGTACTCTGCAAATAAGCGGCACACTTATCAGATCTTGAAACAAGCAGAGGCAAATATAGATATATATTTTAAAAATATATGTGATATATTTTTAAAATTAGAAATTCAGTATGCTTGTTCCTAGATCTTCAGCTTTGCCTTTCTTGAAGCATGGCGAGAGGAATATAGATATATATTTACCGAAAGTAAAATATTACCTGAGAGGAGGATGTCCTTTTGGTAGACTTTTTGGACAACACCAGCCAGTTACCCTGGGAATCCACCTGTATTTTGCCATCAGCGCCTAGATATTGTTTTTCTTCCGCCCAGTCCAGATGGGTAAAGTCATGATCCTTGAAGCGCTTGTGTTCCTCGGGGAAGTCTAGTCGCTTGATCATCCTATCAGCATCACACCACCCTAGCAGCCAAGGACCGTCCAGCGAGCAAGGTATGTTGGTCCAGCCAGATTCAGAACTCTTTCTCGCCGTGGTAGTACTAGTAACTTCCTTGGCGTCTACAGCACCAAGCATGACTTCTTCTGGTTTCTTTGCAAATTTTTTCTTGGTAACAAAGCGGTAAGCCCAGGGCTCACCTTTTACGAAGGAAGGAAGAACATCATATTGCTTCAAAAAATTCTCAACGGTATACTCCTCGGGAGATAACCTACCCTCCTCAAACAAATCCGGGTAGTTAGTCTTGTTGCTACGGCGGAGCTTCCACTCTACTAAGATGCGAATTGCATTCCCCGTGAGTTGGAAAGGACTTTTCTTGATCGCTAGAAATAAATCACACATGAATGTATCGGCGGGATCATATAAAGGAAAAAGATCCGCTCTCCCAGCCTTGAGCGTACCGTAAGCAACCACGGCATGCTCACCATGTTGGTCCGGCGATCGAAGATCTTCTAGAATAGTAGGGGTAGAAGCCCTTGTTACCTTCTTTAAGGGCGCCAAAGTCAAAGGAGCAATGAACACTCTGTCATAAGCACAATACTCTGACCACTTCTTCCAGGATGGGCGAGTAGGAACTTTGGTAGCGACAGGAGAAGAGGGAGATTCAACCTCAGTGACCGGCGAGTTGGAAATCTGAGTGGCAGGAGTTGTGGAACTAGAAGAAGCTTGAGTAGTAGAAGCCATGAGCGTAGAAAAGGTATCGAAGTAAGGATTCCGGTGAAATAACGGTGTATCGGAAAGTCGAAGTAACCGGAGAAGATGAACAAATCCGGCTAGACAGTAGTAAAGGAAGATCAGAACACGGGTTTCACCTAGCAAAAGGAAGGAAAAGGAAGAAAGAAGTGTACGTGAGATGTTTGCGACAGAATGGAGGAATCTGTGGAGAAGAACAGCAGCAGCAGCAGAGAGGGAGTTAGGGTTTGAAAGCTCTGAAAATTTTTGCTCGAGTGAAGAAGAAGAAGATAAAGGGTTAAGGCGAGAAAGACCACCAGTATTTATAGGGAGAAGGAGTGTAACTGCCAATCAGCGGTTACAAAGCGTGAAGAAGTGGCGGAGATTACGGGCATCGACGGTTACCGGTCATAAAGTGCAGTCGGTTGCATGAAGGACATGTGGCGTAACGAAGGCTGAGAGAAGGGCACGTGGTGTAACGGAAATGTAGTAGAGAAAGTGCGGCGTAACTGAAGCAGAAGTAGAGAGCGTGGGCGCGGCATTTTCGGCGAGAGAATAAGAAAAATTTCACCTCCGGCGATCAAAGATCTTGGAGATGAAAGAGGCAAAATGTAAGGGTAGAAAATGCCTTTGCCTAGTAATAGCATCCTACGGGCTAAGGTGTATCAAAAGGTCACTCAAGAGAAGTATGGAATCAACAGTGGAAGCTGTGGGCGAGGTATCCAATTTTGGGTATAGCGGTAAGATGTGAAGTAGGGGTCGGCGTAATAGACAGTATTGGCGGAGTATGAATAAGCGTAGCGGGGGAAGGTGAAAAGTAGTTGGGAAGTAGTTGAGCATTCATTGCCCGTCAGAACGGATAGATTGTCAGGTTGACTTGTTGACTCAGTGGAAACCTCGTCAGCAATCCTTATCCTTAAGAAGACTTACCCGCTGGGAGTAATACTTCCTCGGCGACATACTTTGTCGGCGGGTAAAGACAGATTAGTGTCAGAGCATAGCTCGTCTGTATTAGCTGTATAGCACTAATGTAAACCTTGTATAAATAGCGAGAGATGTCTCTAAGAAAGGGGTTGGACACATTTCGGATTGGTCTAGAGAGAGGAAAAGTATTCTACTTGCTCTCTATAGCCCAAGGCTGAAATTAGGGTTCTTATTGTGAGTTGATACTTAGAAGATTAGCAAGGTAACTAAGAGTTGTAATCATGTTTATATTAGTGGAATCCTTGGACGTAGTCCTTACCTAAGGGCGAACCAAGTAAATCATCTTGTCAAGTATCTCTAACCTTTCTCCCTTATATATTTCATATGCCATATGCTAGAAGAATGTTTAGGGATGATTGTGTGTATGTTGATGTATGATAATTGGGTGTACTGTGTAAGATCTAACCCTTGGGATTTTACACAGTTACATTTTGGCGCTAGAAGAGGTTTTGAACTTGTTTTTCCTTGATTTTGAGTATGATTTGAGATGTTATCATATGTTCTTTGTTTCTATATATGGTATGATATATGAGTTTTAGAGCTCGTCGTTATGTTCAGTAAATTCATCATGCTATTTTGAGATGTTATGCTCGCCTATGTAGAATTTCTTCATGCTTTTGCTTCTGTTTTGCTATATATGGTATGCTAGGCAGCGTGTTATAAGGATTCTACTGTAGAGTATTGCTAAGATTAGAAAGTATAGAGTATTTTTAGTATGCTATGGCGATGGATCTGGATTCTCAGTAGACATTTTTTACCATTTATAGAAATCTTGCTGTGTTCAGTACTATTATGGTTATAGACAAGGGTTGGCCGACCTGTTTTGGCAAGTTTATCACATATTTCACCTTTTTCACATAAGCAGTGGAGAAAATTAGTTATAAGGATAGAAAAATGTTATTTTTGGGTATGAATTCCTCTCAGAAAATGCAAATATAGATATATATTTCCGGCAAAAAGCATCTTTACCGGCGAGTAGCAGAAAACTGTAGACTTATGAAGGAAATTGTGTTCTAAAACAATTTCAAAAATTTTCCTAAAACATCTGCCGTACTATCATTTTGATTTGAAAATTATAGTATCATAGGATGTTTTTGCAATTCTTGTCATGATTAAGTCATCATCTGCACATCACATGATTTAAAGCTGTTCTTTTTGTCTTTCATTCATCAACATTCTGAAAAGCAACCCAACTAATTTATTTGGCCTTTACCCACAGTACTAACAGAGCAATACTGTCAGGAAGTGTGTTTGTCTTCTTTTACAGAATCTCGGCGAATGGGTCCTAGAGGAAGAAGCGATAAAGCCCCGGCGGGTAGGCCTCCTCGGCATCCTATCCCTCCTACACCAGCGACATTCCCCAGTGGTCACAACACTAGAAGCAGGGCAACAGAACCAGTTGGTCTAGCGGATCCTAATTTGGCAAGTTCATCTCGCCGATCACCTGTCCAACGAGTAACTCGCCAAGAAAAATTTTACATGGAGGATATTACTCGTTTTGAGAACGCAGAAAGGTCACCTGAGCCTAATCCAATGCTAAGGAGAATCAGTAGTGAAGCAGAAGCAAATGCTTGTGGCGAGCAGATTGGTGGTAGAAGATTTACCTTGGGCGAAACATCGAATGCAGGGGAAGCAACTCAAAATGCAATTGCGGCAGGCACGGTGACAGCTAATGTTCAGCAGCAATTAGTACAAGATATCGGCGAAACACTGCATGCAGCAGAAGAAGCTCCAGCGGTGGTGGCAGAAACTCCACTGGCGGCAAGTAGAAATGGTGTGGCAATAGCTCCTGGCGCTACTGTAACTCGCCCAGTGGTGATAACAGATAACACTGGATCCACAAATACCACAGAAGCATTGCTAAGGCAAATTCTTGAGGCCAATAACAGGCAGGCGGATCAAGTGCATAGGCAAATGCAATTGCAGATGGAGACAGTACTTCAGAGTCATAGAGAATTGATGGCGGCACAAAATAAAGGTCACGCATCCCACTCGCACTCGACTCGCCATGCCTCTCATGCACATTCAACTCGTCATGGGTCCCATGCATATTCATCTCGTCATGAGTCTCATTCTCATACAACCCGCCGAGTTGAGAAGAGTGGAACCAGTACAACAGGAATGTCAGATTCATCGGCGAAGTATGATGAAAGAGGCAGAAGGGTGAATGTGCCTGGAAAAGATGACAAAGATCATAGCAGTTCTAAGCGGCAGCATAAAGTAGACAAAGAGATGAAGAAGGATCTTCGCCGACTAAAGCATAAGGTGGAAGCGTTGAGCGGATCTTCAAGGGAATCGAAATATAGGGTTGCATTGTCAGAGGCGCAAAAAACACCCTTTCATGAATGTATCACGTATGAGTACGTGTCTCCCAAGTATTCAACGCCTAAATTCACCTCCACCTATGATGGAACGGGAGATCCTTCGCAACACTTAAAAGCTTATAAGCGAGATATGGCGGCTTGGGTAGGATCAGATCCCATAATGTGTATGGCATTCCCCGCTACACTCAAAGAGGAGGCCTTAACTTGGTTTGATGGGCTTAAAGAAGGAAAAATCAAATCTTTTGAGAAGTTGGAATGTAAATTCTTGCGTGCCTTTATTCAGAACAACAGAAGTCGGCCGGGCGTGGAAAGATTATTCAACATTAGGAGAAGGCACATGAAAACTTACAAAAGTTTTATTCAAAGATGGAGGAAGGCAAGCAGTGAAGTGGGGTCAGAAGTATCAGAAAAGGAGAAGATAAGGTCATTCCTTAGCGGTATGGAGACGACAGATCAGTTATACCAAAAGCTATTTTGGGACATGCCGAAGGATCTACAAACCTTGAGGGCGATGCAGGATGAATGGATAAATTATGAAGAAATCCGAGAAGAGGAGCTTCGCTTGAAGAAGGAGAGAGCAAAACAAATTCACTCGATTAATAGTTTCTCGCCGGAAGATCAAGAAGAAATCAAGAAAGAATGGCTGAAAGCTGAACAGCGAAAATTAACGCAGAATCCCTCTTTGGCGATAATAATACCTGAAGCAGAAAGGCAACAACAGCAAGTTACCGCCGAACAGCATTGGAATTCACAGAAGCGAGAGAACTATGATGGACGTGACAAGCAAGACAATAGAGGAGGAAATTATGGAAGAGGAGGAAGAGACAATCGGCGAAATGGGAATGGTGAAAGAAGATACAATGGAGATAACAGAAAATTTGGCAGAGGCAACCAGCAACCTTTCCAAGATGCTACCCTACCAAAGTTACGTGTGACCTACACAGATGCGTTCGGCCAAATTGAAAGTTCAAACTGTAGGGATGATATCCGCTATTCTTATAACAGAGGAAACCCAAGGGCTCCGCCGACCAATACAAATTCCTTTTGTCAATTCCATCAGTTTCATGGCCATACAACTGAGAACTGCACCGGCGTACAACAAGAAGTGCATCGATTTATCCGCTTGGGAAAATTCCAGGAATTTTTAGAGTTGCCACCGCCACCTCCTATCATGGTCCAGCCAATTCAAGCCATTCCCGCTCAGGCCCCAAAGGTGTATGAAGTAAAGGTTGAGCGAGATTTGTTGGAATTAGACTGCTTTTCCATTGTACACTCAAAGATCACTAGAGATGAATTTCATGATAACGTTTTATCTCGTGTGCATAAGCGAGATAGGATGGGAAACGATATTCGTAGTGTAGCTGTCAAACAAGAGCCTTTGCAAGATTGGATGAAGGCCTGTGTTGGGTTCTCCGCCGAAGAAATTCCTTTAGAGGGAAGAAATCACAACAACCCCTTGGTTCTTACCATTCAGATGGAGCAATTCAGGCTGCCGAAGGTGCTTATTGACCCAGGAAGTTCCGTGGATATCCTCTTTAATACTGCCTTTGAGGCGATGAGGGCGAAAGATGATAAAATACCCTCGCCAACAGTCTCCTCCTATAACATTTATGGGTTCAATGGTATCGCTTCTAAGCCTAAAGGCGAGATTGAATTTAAAGTTAAGATTTGCGACGATTATTTCTTGAAAACTACTCTTTGTATTGTGGATGTTGACTCGCCGTATGCTGCAATTTTGGGGAGACCATGGCTCCACAGTTTGAAGGGAGTGCCTTCTACTTATCATCAACGCCTGAGATTCCCCACACCATTCGGAGTCGCCGAATATGTTGGAGATTTAGCAGTGGCTAAGGCGTGTAATTCGGCGGATGTTCAAATTCGAGAAAATCGAAAAGCGAAGATTGCCGAGAAAAAGAAGCTTGGAAAGGAAGCAATTAAAGAACAGGAGATTCTAGACTTCATCGCCAATCCAACCACATATGTGCATTCAACAAACTCGGTAGAAGACTCGGCGAAGTCTGGAGATAAGACCTTATAGCAATTAAAGGAACCATCGCCGATGGGAGAACCAGAACTACATTTTACGGCGGTCGAACCCACAAAGGATGTTAATATCGGCGATGATCAGGATCCAAAGATGGTAAAGATTGGTACTCTGCTAAATGAAGATGAATCTGCGAAGTTACAAGCGCTACTTAAGGAATATGTTGATGTCTTTGCTTGGGGCATGAATGAGATGCCAGGTATTGACCCGGCGATAGCATGTCATAAATTAGATATTGATCCAAAGATCAGACCATTCAAGCAAAGGATAAGGAAATTGGCTCCAGCTTATAAAGAAGCAGTAGAGGCAGAACTTGACAAAATGAAGGCGTCCGGCGTGATAAGGCCGGTGCAATATCCACAATGGATAGCTAACATGGTGGTAGTGCCTAAGAAGAACAAGGGAGTAAGAATCTGCATCGACTTCAGTGATCTTAACAGAGCTTGTCCCAAGAACAGCTTTCCGCTGCCAAGTATTGACCAAACGGTAGACGCTACATCTGGCCACGAGTTACTGTCATTTATGGACGGTTACTCGGGATATAACCAAATACCTTTGGCGGAGGAAGATCAGAAGCATACCGCTTTCTTTTCCACTAAAGGATTATTTTGTTACACTCGAATGCCATTTGGACTTAAGAATGCCGGCGCTACTTACCAAGAAATGGCGCAAAAGATGTTTGAAAGATGGATAGGGAAGACAATGGAAGTATATGTGGACGATATGCTGGTTAAGAGCAAGAAGAAGCAAACTCACGTAGAAGACCTCCGAGAAATATTTAACCATATGCGTATTACCAAGTTAAAGATTAACCCGGCGAAATGCGTTTTTGGTGTGACTTCAGGAAAGTTCTTGGGATATGTCGTCACGAAGAAGGGAGTGGAGGCTGACCAAGCAAAGATTAAGGCAATTATAGATATGCCTTCGCCGGTAACAGTAAAAGATGTTATGCGGCTCAATGGGACTTTGGCGTCTCTCAACAAATTCATATCAAGGTTCTCCGATAAATGCAAACTATTTTTCCAGACCTTGAAAAAAGGAGAAAAGTTCGATTGGACTGAGGCACATGAAGCAGCCTTCCAGGGCATCAAAAAGTATCTCGCCACTCTCCCAGCAATTCAGCCACCTGAACACGGCGAAGAACTCAGAGTATATCTCGTTGCAACATCTTTCGCCATAAGTGCAGTGCTTGTAAGAACCAAGGGTGGGGAAACACCTATATACTATATTAGCAGAACGCTGCAAGGGGCAGAAAAGAATTACACCAAAATAGAGCAATTGATCTTGGCACTGGTCTTTGCATCTCAGCGAATTCATCCTTACTTTCACGCTCATCCCATTGTAGTTCTCACTAAAACTCCCATAGAATCTATCCTGCACAGCTCTCAGCGGGTGGGACGTATCGCCAAGTGGAACCAGCAGATTGAGCAATTCGGCGTCCAATATGAAATACGTACGGCCCAGCGGTCACAAGTTATTGCGGACTTCCTCGCCGACTTCCCAATTGATGAAGAAGAAGAGATTGAAGAAATCCCATCCTCTTTGGATGAGCAAGAGCATGAAGTGCCAGATCTGTTGAAGTGTAGTCCTGACGGATGGGAAGTTTATGTAGATGGTTCATCAAATAAAGAAGGAAATGGAATAGGAATTGTCCTTATCTCGCCAAAAGGAGCAAGGGTAGTGCACTCATTAAGGCTAGAGTTCCCGGCGACTAATAATGAGGCAGAATATGAAGCGGTCATTCATGCCATGCGAATACTCATTGAAATGAAAATTAGCAATGTCAGATTGACAAGTGACTCTCAGCTAGTGATTCGACAAATATCTGGGCGATACCAGACAACCGACCCATCTATGCAGAAGTACCTAAAACTTGCTAGGGAGTATGCCCAGAGGATCGCAGGTATCAAGTTTCGCCACATCTGCAGAAAGGATAACAGGCACGCCGATGCATTGGCGTTCATCTCCTCAATGATGACAGATCCAGATGTTACTTCAATAGCTATTGAAAGAGTGATCCAGTCATCGGTAACAGCGCCAAGGCAAAGAGAAGTATTAACAACAAGCACTGAAGAATCAGCAGAGACAGATTGGAGATCGTCGATACGGTATTACTTGGACCGCTTAACCTTACCAGGAAATCAAATTTTAGCTCATCAGGTCATAAGTCGCTCGGCGAACTATGAACTTCGAGATGGAATCCTATATCGCCTGTCTTTCTCTGGACCCCTGCTGCGATGCGTATCAAGGGAAGAAGGCAATGAATTATTAAAAGAAATCCATGAAGGGGACTGCGGAAATCATGGTGGCCAAAGAGCTTTAGCCTTGAAGGTCAGAATGCAGGGATACTACTGGCCTTGGATGAATAAAGATGCAAAAGAATATGTTCAGCGATGCAAACCATGCCAGCTATATGGAAGAAGAATTAAGGCGCCGGCAACATCTTTAAATTCAGTGCTCAGTCCTTGGCCTTTTGCCAAGTGGGGCATTGATATTATCGGACCGCTAACTACAGGCTCCGGACAACGGAAATACATCATTGTGGCGACAGATTATTTCACCAAGTGGTGTGAAGCCAAGGCCATCAGGAAGAAAACAGGGCAAGAAGTATTCACATTCATCTGGGAAAACATATTCTGCAGATTTGGTGTGCCGGCGGAGATATGTACAGACAATGGAAAAGAGTTAGTCGGCGATAACATAAGAAAGTTGCTCGCCCACTACAACGTCAAGTTAGGAAAATCAACTCCCTTGTACCCTCAGAGTAATGGACAGGCAGAGGCCACCAATAAAACTATTGGGATGGGACTGAAGAAAAGACTGGAGAAGCATAAGAAGGCATGGTGTGAGCATCTGCACAATGTCTTGTGGTCATATAGAACTACGGTTTGAGAAGCAACTGGAGCATCTCCTTTCTTACTCACTTTCGGCGCTGAGGCAGTACTTCCATCTGAAGTAATCCTGCCCACTACAAAGCATGAGGCATGGGAAAAGAATCTGAATACAGATCTAATCCTAGCCAAGCTAGATGACTTAGAAGAGCAGCGGCTGATCGCTCTTACACACATGGAGAATTACCACCGGCGATTATCAAGAGAATACAACAAGCGGGTGATTCCAAGAGAATATTTACCCGGCGAGTTGGTGCTTCGAGAAATTTCCCCCTCTCAGCGAGAAGGATGCAGGAAATTGGAGCCGGTATGGGATGGCCCTTATGTGGTCAAAAGAGTGGCTGGGCCAGGAGCGTATATATTGATTGATGAACATGGCGTACAACTCGAACATCCGTGGAACGCCAGGTTCCTTAAGAAGTACTATCCCTGAGGGAAACAATGTAAAATCCGAAGTCTTGGGCGGGCATAATACCTAAGAAATCTTATTAACTGATGTAACACAACAGCGAATAAGATCCGGGGACGTAGGTTTGCTATCATGCGCCGAACCCCGTTAACAAATTTCTGTGTCACTTGCATTTCTCATTCACTGAGTAGTCTAACTACAGTGATGACTAAAGCTTAAAAGCTCCAAGAGCACAATAGCTGAGGCAAAGTACTCAGCAATAGGCTATAAAAGCTATCTACAGAGGCACAAATGCCAAAGGCAATAAAAGCCATACCAAAACCCTGATCAGGTACTAAGGCCATGAGCCATCTTTGAAGGTGTAATGCCCAAACCAATAAAATCAACTAAGAGCCAAGACCTCTTATGAAGAAAGCTTGCTTGCATTGAGTGAACGCACCTACTCGTAATAGTTAGTCCGACCCAGGCTTAGTTGTAAGGCCAGTCGTGTTACTTGTTGATCTGTAAGTGTTTGGGCGAATAAGAACCCTTTTGCTGTAGCATCACATTCGGCGGGGCCGTCGGTGTGTTAATCCGTCTACGCCATAGCATCACCCCTGGCGG
>JAJJMA010261400.1:0-22299 GCA_023529015.1 Papaver nudicaule | reverse complement strand
TATAAACTAGTGTAGTGTTGAATTAGGATGAAAATTAGATGAAGTACTCAAAAACTGAACTGCTGATTGCTTTCAATGAAGGCTTTGGAAGAAATGGAGAAAGTGAACCAATGTTATAAAGTGGAACCATTTTTATGTTTATTAGGGCTGGAGCTGAGCTGAGGCTGTGGAGCCATTTTATGTTCTGGTTTGTTTTCTGAACCATTTTATGTTTATATTAGTTAAAAGAAGTTCCACAGTTTTATCCCCTTGACAGGTGCTCACAAGTGACAACAACCCAGATTTTTCCCTTTTCTTACCACATATTCCAAGTACTAAAGCTTCCATTCCGATGTTCAGTCCCCACCAACCAATCACCATGGAAGTCGACAAAATAACTTCTCTATGCCTATCAATTCCACCTGATGAGCTATATAATCTTGCGCAAGCAAGTTAAATTGGTTTACCACATCTTCCAAAATGAAACAACTCCTTCGGGTCAATGCACAGCATTAGTGCTAGGCATTCTGTTTCAGGAGCTTAGCTTGTCTTGTCGTAGTCTTGTTGACTGAGTTCTGTGCACTGTCTTTTCTTGAGAACAAGTCTGACAAACTTTGCAAATTGAACAGATCAATTTATTTTTCTTAATCACTAAGATTTTAATAGATTAAGTATAAGACCAGTTCAGCTTAACATTCAAGCTATCCGATGTTCAAGACAGAAGTACACCTTGAATTCTGAAATGAATTTGTGATGAGCACCCAACTTATCTGTGCGTCCAATACCTTCAACTTCTAAAGCTGATTATCACTCCCTTGATATCAAACTTTTGTTCATGGATTTCAAATCAAGGTTACTTTAAGTTTCCTTTATCGGGCAAAGAAAAAAGAACCTTTAAGTGTCCGAGTGAATTCATGTTTACCACTCATTAATCACGTCTGGCAAAATGAAGTGAGGAACAAAAATTTTGTATTTTCTCCATTTTCAATTTATGTTGCTCTTGGTTTATTAACTTCAGGATCAAAGGGTGCAACCTTAAAACAGTTGCTGGCGTTCCTCAAATGTAAAAGCCTTAAACATCTTAATTCAGTTAGTTGTCAACTGATGGAATCTTTAGATCAAGCCCGGATCAGTACTGGAAGTGGGGGAGGACCCAAACTGTCCACCGCCAACGGTGTTTGGGTAGACAACACTTGTACTCTAAAACCTTCTTTCAAGGAAGTTGCTAGCTCAGTCTACAGGGCTGGAGCTGAGGCTGTGGATTTCAAAAATAAGGTGAGCAATTAGTTTTGTCTTACTTTTCTTCCTTGATCTTAACAATTGCAAAATTGTTGTGTTCATTACTTGTGTGTAATCAAATATTGAAATGCTATGCAGGCCGAAGAAGTTGCAGAGATGGTGAATAAATGGGTTGAAAAGGAAACAAATGGGCTCATTAAAGATCTCATCTCTAGTGGTGCGATCACAGAATTCACAGCCCTGGTACTTGTAACTCTACTTCAAAGGCTCTTGGAAGCAAAAATGTGATCCATTTAAAACAATCCACTCAGACTTTTATCTCAATGATGAAACCTCCTCATCCGTTATAGTCCCTTTCATGACGGACAACTATGAATATCATTTTGTTTCTTGTTATCCCGGCTTCAAGGTACTTCAACTCCCGTACAAACAATTCAATTCTATCAATGCAAGTAATCAGCCAAGTCAACAGGAGAACTTTGCTATGTACATATACTTGCCTGACAGACGAGATGGACTAGGTAATCTAATTGAGCAAGTCAGTTCGGATTCAGGTTTCTTAGACCACCATCTTCCAGATAGACGTGTCAAAGTGCGACTACTTAAAATTCCAAAATTTAAGATATCATTTGGGTTCGATGCAACGAGAGTTTTCAAGGAGAACCTGGGACTAGATTTGATTTTTGATTCTCGTCGAGCAGAGCTGACTGAGATGTTGATGCAGCGTACTAGTCCAAAATTCGAAGATGGATCCAGTATTAACCTTTCTGTTTCAGGAGTTTACCACAAGTGCTTTGTAGAAATTGACGAAGAAGGAACTGAAGCTGCTGCTGCAGCTGCTACTACTTTTGCTTATGTATGCGCGTCATTAAACATATCAGTTCCTGTAGACTTCGTTGCTGATCATCCGTTCATGTTTATGATCAGAGACAATGCTAGTGGGGTGGTTCTGTTCATGGGTCATGTTCTTAATCCCCTTCTGGACTGCTGGAGTGACTTCATTATCTTGATTTCATGTACTAAAATGTTTGTGATGTATGCTCACCTTTTCTTCTGGAGGACGATGGTGTGCATGGGCTTGTGTTAGAATCCGGTGGTGTAGGCTTTGCAGTCAGTTTTGGGCCTGTGTTTTCTTGGATTTTATTTTAGGGCCCTTATTTTATTGTTTGTTGTTATCGCGTTTTTTTTTTTTTATTAATCATCATCAACTGAAAGAAGCTTACAAGAATTGGATGGGAGCCTGGTAACAAGCTGAGGCGTGTTATCGTGTGCCTTCTCAACATTTATTTGGTTGATGTAATTCTTTTTTCTTTTTTTTTTTCCAGAAAGAGTCTCTTCAGTTGACGAAAGAGGAACCAATAAACTCATGACACCTTTCAGGAAAAAAAAAAACTCATGACTGAAAGGGTCTAGCTTCTTATTTAGCCTTTGATATTTCATCTTACCCTCTATTTTGTCGGAATTTTACAAAGGAATGATTTTAGCAATATACAGTAACTTTTTCACACTAAAGAATTGCATCTTATGTACTCCCTCCGTTTCAAAAAGATAGGTATATTTGATTTTTTTTCGAAAATTAAGGAATTTAATGAACTAACCATTAGAGTTTTTTTAATTGTTTTTTCTTTACAATTAGTTTATTGTTGACAAGTATCAAGGGTTAATAAGAAAATACTAATGATAAAAATGACTATAATATTAGTTTATTAAGTTTTTTAATTTTTAATCAAAGTCAAGTGTACTGTTATGTGCAATTTAGTATTAGAATTGTTTTTATAAATTAGATCAGTTTTGTATGTATTTAAGTTTATCTAAATTGTAGTCTGCGTCAATTGTAGTTGTAGCTAAAGTCAGTACGTAAGGTCCTAGTTATATGCATTCTCTTTAGGATTTCCATTGAAGTAACAGTTAGGTGCAATTGTGTTTTAGATAAGGGTTATGGTCAGTTGAGTCGTGTATTGTGCAGTTTTTTCTCCATATTTGTAGGCAGTTATGGAATGAAGTTTCTGTATATATTGTATGAACAATGAATGGGAAATCAGAGAATTATTATCCAAACAAATTGTTAGTCTTTATAACGCAGGAGGTTTAGTGTCCCTTGAATGATACTAGAGGTCCGGCGTCCCTCTAACGATACCGATAATCAAATCATCAACAAAATAGGTAGAAAGAAGGTTCAATTATCTGCTGATTCTACTTCCTCTTCTTCACAAAGGTCATTTACAAGATCAGTTTTGAAAGCACGTAACAACTTGGCATCAGAGCCAGCAATGGAGGAAGACAAATTCAAGAATTTGGAGAAGGATGTCAAAAATTTGGAGAAGGCAGTCAACAACATTAGTAACAAGCATGATGAGTTGCAGAAAAATATGGGAGAAAAGTTTGCATCCCTAAATGCACGCCTTGATGAACTTTTCAAAATTCAAGGCTACAGGGAGAGTGATGAAGGAATTTTCAGTGTGAATCAAAAGGGTGAAGGCAGTAAAAAGCCCACACACAATGCATCTAGTTCTTTGGGTCCAAAATTGAAATTTCCAGAATTTTTTGGTACCGAAGATCCAACTAGTTGGGTGTGTCACGCGGAGCAATTTTTTGATTATCACTCAACCCCAGAAGAAGAAAAGGTTGCACTAGCCTCATTCAATTTGGACAAGGATGCTCAACTGTGGTTCCAATTAGAAAAGCAAGAAAAAACTATAATTACATGGGAAACCTTTAAAGAATGTATTCAAAGCAGGTATGGTGCTACTGAGTTCCTAGATTTTTTTTGGAGACCTAACAAAATTGCAGCAAACTGGTACTGTAAAAGAGTATCAAGTTCAATTCGAGAAATTACTAATCCGTGCAGGTAAGTTGTCACAATCTCAACAAGTGGGTTGTTTTGTGAGCGGTTTGAAAGAAAGTATCCGAACGGATGTCCAAGCTTGCAAGCCATCATCTTTATCCGCTGCGATTGGCTTAGCTTGATTGTATGAGGCTCGTAATGAACAAGCCCACTGTGAATGATACTGCAGCAGTAGTGTCAAATCAAAATTCCACATTTCCTGTTTTTAAGAAACTCTTGCCAACAGAACTCAAGGAGCGTCGAGAGCAGGGGTTATGTTTCAATTGTAATGAAAAATTTAGACCCAGGCATCGTTGTAAGAAGTTATTCTTCATTGAAGGTGTATATGCAGATGAAGAAGATTTTGCAGACTCAGGAACTTAAACAACTCTTGAGAACAAGAGTTATTTTCAAGGGGGGATGAATGTTATGTGCAATTTAGTATTAGATTTGTTTTTATAAATTAGATCAGTCTTGTATGTATTTAAGTTTATCTAAATTGTAGTCTGCGTCAATTGTAGTTGTAGCTAAAGTCAGTACGTAAGGTCCTAGTTATATGCATTCTCTTTAGGATTTCCATTGATGTAACAGTTAGGTGCAGTTGTGTTTTAGATAAGGGTTATGGTCAGTTGAGTCGTGTATTGTGCAGTTTCTTCTCCATATTTGTAGGCAGTTATGGAATGAAGTTTTTGTATATATTGTTTGAACAATGAATGGGAAATCAGAGAATTATTATCCAAATAAATTGTTAGTCTTTCTAACGCAGGAGGTTTAGTGTCCCTTGAATGATACTAGAGGTCCGGCGTCCCTGATCAATCAAATCATCAACAAAATAGGTAGAAAGAAGTTATCTACTGATTCTACTTCCTCTTCTTCACAAAGACCATTTACAAGATCAGTTTTAAAAGCACATAACATGTACTTATCTTTCTGAAATGAAAGGAGTAATTCATTTGCCATGTAAACCTGACGAGATAATTACTAACACACGATAAACATAGGCCGTAAATCGGAATCAACAATAAACCTGGGTTTTTGTACCACTTTTTTTATGATAAATTCGGGACACTTCTTGGACGTTTTAGAGAGGCGTGGAAAAACTAGGGACTAGGGAGTATTGCAACGGTGAGCTGTGACCTGATTCCGTCATCACTTTGGACGTGTCCCAATCCCATACAAAAATCCACCACAATCTTTTTTCTAACATTTTAAAAATCCACGTTAACATGTTGGTTTTAAGTTCCCAACGTGTCCCAAGCCGCATTTATCAGGCTTTACTCCAGTTTTGGATCACAATCCTTTCATGTGCTCCCTGCTTCACCAACGGACTATGCTATACAACCACCTGCTGCTAAATCCGGAACAATTCGTTCCTTTGCAGAGTTGATGGATGACTCTCAGACTTCTTCTTCTAGAGTCCTCTGCCCTGGGATCGAAGTTCCATTTTTCTGTGTAAGGACAAGTCTCTCACAAGCTTTGGCGCAGCAGCAACACTGGTTTCACTGGGGGATTCCAACTCTTTATGGCATTACCTGGCCCACCACTGCCACATATACGGATAAAGGATTTCAAATTGAGGGCATTGTTGGGTCAATTCTCATTACGTGGAGTCAATTTTGGTTCTTAGATTGTGGTGATACGCGTGCATCTACTTATCACCAGGTGGCTTCTTTAGGGAATCTACGTGCCAAAATTTCACGGACAAAGTCTATTATTACTATTCCTACGTGCTTTAGACTCCACATCTTGCTAAGAGGGGGTTTTTGGATGGACTTCAACATATTCAATGGATTTTGTGTACTTCAAATTATGGGTGGGGTAGGCTGGGAATCAAGGGACAAGACCTGGCCTTTTCTCACTTATCCTTTTTGTCCACGGATCTCAACTGGAGTGGTTTGGGTTATGACTTTAATGGGTCTTATCTTGGAGGTCCTTAGTACTATATCGTTTAGTAGGTTTTATTTTCTATTTTATGTTTCTAGTTTAATGTGTTCTATTAGGTTAGCTAGTTTTCTCTGCACCATGAAGTGTGTCCTATTGAAACTGATAAAGTATGTTGGTATATCACGGAGTAGTGGAAATCTCTCGAAGAAGTGGCAGGATGATGGAGAAGTTGGTTTTTATCATCATTATGGGGTAAATCCTTTTTGCCTTAAAGGATACATTGCGACAGGTCATTTTTGTAAATGGCCAGGTGCCACCACCTTGCGGTGCATGGCAATACTTCAATGGTTTGGTTTTATGATCATCCGGCTCACGACTTCAGGGACTCAAGCTTATTTCCTGTACTTGACCTTCCTTTTGGCACCAATGGAGACTAGAAGCATTTACCTTTTCTTGAAAGCTGTTTTGATGGTTGTACTCTTTGTTTTGGGTGACACCTCATCGACGGTCGTAAACTCTGATGTAATGCTTTATTAGTTAAATGCAGTAACTTTCTCTTCAAAAAAAAAAGTTCCCAACTACAATGTCGGTCATTATCTGAATATAGCTCTTTTCTTCGACCTCTTTCAGCCTTGCAGTAGCATATACTCATGGATTTGAATTCCAGGTTACCGCTAAGTGCCCCGATGGATTCATGTCTTCAGCTCGTCAAGCACGTCTGGTTAAACGAAGCCAAAAACCAGAATTTTGTATTCTCACCCTTTTCGATTTATGCTGCTCTTGGTTTGTTGACTTCTGGGTCAAATGGAAAAACTCTAAAACAACTGTTGGGGTTCCTTAAATCTGATAGCCTGGATCATCTCAATTCGGTAAGTTCTCGACTGATTAAATCTGTAGATAAAGCCCGGGTCTGTAGTGGAAGTGATGGAGGAACCAAACTGTCTTTCGTCAACGGTGTTTGGGTAGATGACTCATGTACTCTAGAACCTGCTTTCAAACGTGTTGCCAGTTCGATCTACGGAGCTGAAGCCGAGGCTGTGGATTTCAAAACTAAGGTATGAATTACAATGTCCACTCTTTCGTTTGAGTCGTCTTGATTTTTTTTTTTTTTTTTTTGTTTTCCTGTAATCAAACTCCAAATGTTATGCAGGCAAAAGAAATTTCAAAGAAAGTGAATAAATGGGTTGAAAAGGAAACAAATGGACTCATTCGAGATCTCATCCCTGATGGTGCAATCAACGGAAGTTCGATGCTTATACTAGTGAATGCACTCTACTTCAAAGGATCTTGGGAACAAAAATTTGATCCATCAAACACAATGCACTCAAACTTTTATCCCTGCGATGAAGCTTCATCAACAGTTGTAGTCCCTTTCATGACGGACTACTGGGGAGATCATTTTGTTTCTTGTTATCCCGGTTTCAAAGTACTTCAACTCCCATACAAACAATTCAATTCTGTGAGTGCAAGTAATCAGCCTAGTCAAAGAGATAACTTTGCCATGTACATATTCTTACCTGACAGACGAGATGGACTGGGCAATCTAATTGAGCAGGTTAGTTCGGATTCAGGTTTCTTAGACCGTCATCTCCCAACTAAACAGGTCAAAGTGAGTCCACTTAAAATTCCTAAATTTAAGATATCGTTTGGGTTCGATTTATCGAGAGTTCTTAAAGAGAACATGGGACTGGATTTAATTTTTGATCCATGCCAAGCAGAGCTGACTGGAATGGTGATGCCTTCGAGTTCAGACGGATCCCCTGTTAGTCTTTCTGTTTCAGGAGCCTATCACAAGTGCTTTGTAGAAATTGATGAAGAAGGAACAGAAGCTGCTGCTGCAACTGCTGTTGTTTGTGTACCAATGTCATTGCCGGTTACTGTAGACTTCGTAGTTGATCATCCCTTCATGTTTCTAATCAGAGACAATGTTAATGGGGTTGTTTTGTTCATGGGTCACGTTCTTAATCCACTGGTTGCTTGATTTCAGCTTCTATCTTCATTGTTTGATCATCTAATGTGGTGGGAGGGATTCAAGAGCAATGTGTGGTTCCACGGTCCACCTTATTTATTTGAATGAAGGTGTAGCAATGTCAATGGGGTTGTTTTGTTCATGGGACATGTTCTAAATCCTTTAGGACCTGATGAGTAATGATTATTGGTCTTACTCTTGAGCATGAATTCGTTACACAATCCATGCATCAAGAAATGTCTCTTAATTGGATCTGAAACGTTTCTTCGCAGCTTGAAGTCAGAAATGAATGTTCCCAATTTCCCATGTTACAAGTGTGTGTAATAAGCATCTGCAAACATTTGCTCTGTTTTGCTCTGCCTTGTTCGGTTTTATATTACTTTGCTGTCAATCTGTTTGTATGTCATTTCAATTTGAAGCATCAAGAGTTAGATTTTCTTATTGATAGCAATGCTAGTCAGCTAGTGTGACATTATGGTCAGTTTGGAGCAAAGAGAATTGTACAACTATGGAACTAGAGAGGAAATTAAACATAAATAATAATGTTGCTCAAACAAGCTGAGACAAATAAATGTAATTTGAAAATCTGTAAATTACTTATTACCATAGACTTGGTGATCACTCGTCTGTTAGCAATGGGTTCAAGACATGTCCTGCGAACAACACTGCCCCGCTCTTATCGTCTCTGATCAAAAACATGAATGGATGATCTGCTACAAAGTCTACGGGTTCTGGGAGATCATCCTCTGAATCTGAACAACACAACGCCTCCTCATAACATAAAATTGCAGTAGCAGCAGCAGCAGCAGCTGTAGTACCTTCTTCCTCAACCTCTATAAAACACTTGTGTATGACTCTGGAAACAGAAATATTTTCTCCAGTACTAGTAGTCACCATTTCAGTGAGCTCACTTTTGACAGGATTGAAAGGCAAAACCAGTCCCAATTCTTTGAGAACTTCTGATGCCTCAAAATCAAACGAGAACTTGAACTTGGGGATCCTGAATTCCCCCATTGGGACTGATGGTTGGTATGGAAGAATATGACTATGCAAGAAACCATCTGGATCTGAACTTACCTTCTCCATCAAACCACTCAGACCGTCTCGGTCATCAGGTAAAATAATGTACATAGACAACCATGGCTGTGAGTCAGCTGAAACATCAGAAACATCATCATCGCTCTGTTCAGAAAATCTAGCAACATCCTTGGTTTCCTGTCGTCTACTGTAGGGGAGTTGAAGAACTTTGAATCCTCTGTAACAACTAACATATTGCATTCTATCGTTAGTCATAAACGGGACTTGTACGATCGAGCTTCCGTTAGGAAGATAGAAATCTGAATCTTTTGTCTTAGATAGATCAAATGCAGATGATTCTCTCCATAATCCTTTGAAATATAGTGCATTCACCAACACAAGTCTTGTCGATTCACCGACTGTACCAGGCTGAAGGAGATTCTTGATTAATCCAATAGTCTTATTCTCAACCCATTGGTTCACCTCCTCCCTGGCTTCGTCTGCCTGAATTTCATGTACCCAAAAATCAGAACAGACCGGTTAGTTTATTTGAAGTGTAAGAATTTAAAATTTTACGAGTAGTAACTAGACAGGATTATGATGCGGTCTCTTACCTTAGTTTTGAAATCCACAACCTTAATTAGCCTCAGCTTTATAGATTGAACTGGCAATTTCGCTGTAGGAGGGTTTTAGAGTACATGATTCATCAAGCCAAACACTATTGGCTGAAGTCAGTTTAGGTCCTCCGCGTTGTTCGTCCTTCACAGTCGAGATAGTGGTTAATGAATCGGTGACTTGAGAGGTAGTAAAGTTGAGTTCGCTGAGAGTTTTGAAGTTAAGAAACTCTAACAATTGGTTTAGGGTTTGACCTTTTGAACCAGAAGCTAATAAACCTAGTGCTGTGTGGAACGAAAACGAAGAGAATACCAAGTTCTTGTCCTTGGACTCTTTTAACCAGATGTTTTTATGACATACTCAGATTGAACCCTGACGATCGGAACCCCATTGTTATGAATCTTACCAGGCAGCAGAGAAACTACCAAGAGATGGTGATGAAGAAAAGCAACCTTTTGATGCTCCCTATTTTACTTTATGTACACCCTCGTGGCAAACTTGTACCCAAAGCAAAGGGTTGCCTGATTTTTATGGTGTCTAATCTAGTATACTAGATGCTGAACCATTCAAGAAATCTCAGCCATTAGATCAAAAATGACAATTAATTCAACGGATAGGAATGTAGCGTTGAATGATTCAGCGTTCTTTCACTTTTTCAGCGCTGAATGGTTCAGCGTTCTTTCACTTTTTCAGCGTTGAACGGTTCAGCGCTTCAATCTTGCTACTACTTGAGTTACTAACTTACTACTGATTGCTAAGAGAGAGAACTAGTAATAGTAGAATAGACCACACTTTTGGTGGACTTTCCTTTCTGAACCAATATCATATTATCATACATGAGCTGGATTTTACCAAAAGTGGTTAACAAAGTGCTGAAAAGAAGCCTCATTTAAAGAAAGAAATAAAACTTAGCGTCCTCGAGTTTAAAACACACATAATTCCAGAAGTGTAAAACACATTTTTTTTGCTCAGTAATAATAGAATTTTATTAATCAAAAGGAGTATCCAAAAATATTACAAAAAGACCCATATAAGGTGAAATAAGAAAGCTAAAAGAAGACAGCCAAACTAGCAAACTCTATAGTAAGGAATTCCAGGCATTTTCAATACTAGTCATACACTGAGGCCTATTCATAAAGATGTTCTTGGTTCCTTTAGGGAGAGCAACAGCCCTCTTGGCAAGAGAATCTGCAGAGAAATTAATTTCTCTGTGTGATTGCATACCGAGGACATTTACCAGAACTAAAAGTAGACATAACTGCTTTAGAGTCAGTTCTAAAAACAATGCTCCTGAAGCCATTTTGCACTGCCCATTCACCCCAATTCAAAAAAGCAAGAACTTCAGCCATATAATTTGTTGCAACACCCAGGCCACATTCCACTGCACCCATGTTGTTTCTGACAACAAATCCATAGCCAGCAGAACCTGTATTTCCTTTTGATGCACCATCACAAGAAATTAACACTTGATGGTCAAGAGGTAAATAAAAGTAAATCTCCTTAATCTGAATAGACTTAACCCTTCTTGCTTTCATGCAAAAGACTTCAAAACCAGTAAGTCATATGTGGAGTTCCACATGTTTGCGTTCATCCTGACTTCATTTTCATGTGTAAGCTTCATTATTCTCATTTTAGTTTCACCTACATTGATCTCTTCTTCTTCAAATACCATTCTATTTATTTTAAACCACAATTCTCTCTTATAAAAGCAGAAACAAGCCAAACTTCTTTTATAGCAGGGCTTTTGTTTTCAACTAAATGTAGTAGATAATTAAAGGATTTAGGGTGAATGAAATTGAGCATACCTCCTAGTCATTTCCAGATTATCTCACAGTAAATACAGTACCAACGTATATGATCAGAAGTTTCCTCAGCTTGCTTGCAAAAAATACATCTGGATGTCATTTGGAATTTTCTAATCTTCATGTTATAGCACAAACTCCCCTCACCAATTTCCACACATTACTAGAGATGCTAGGATGAACATTAGTGTTCCACACTTTTGAAGTCCATTGTAGAACAAGATATTTTTCTCTTATAAACTCAACAACAGATGCAACCGTAAAAATTCTTAATAAAGACCCAATCCAAAATCTTCTATCTCCTTTATGGTCAAAAACTGCCAGTTCATTTAACTCAATTATCTCAAGTAGCTCACTTGGAATAACCCACTCACCATCAAGTATAAGATCAAAAACCTTCATGTTAGGATACTGTAACATATATAGATTTGTTGGAAAGATTTCATTAAGAGGTCTATCCTTTATCCATATGTCTTTCTACACAGAAATATTTTTACCATCACCAACAAGCCATCTGCTTCCTTTATCTACTTCTTCCATTACCCATTTTAAAGCTGGCCAAATTGGAGACTTCTTGTAGTAGTTAATCCAGCCCCCATTTTGTCCTTGTATTTAGACTGAAAAAACAAAGCCCATTCAGAATTTTCATTTTGGATCTTCCAGTATAGTTTCATAAGTAAATCCTTGTTCATGATTTCCAAGTTTATAATCCCCAGACCACCTTCTTTTATAGGTGAACATACCAGCTCCCACTTTAATGTAACCACTTTTCTAACAGAAGGGTCACCTGACCACATAAAATTCCTGATAATTTTCTCGCATTCTAGCAATACTTGTCTAGGCCATCTATAAACTGATATATTATAAACAGGCATGTTGGAAAGTACAAACTTTACTAGAACCAGCCTATCCTGAAAAGAGAGAAGCTTTCCTTTCCACCCAGCCAATTTTGATTGCATCTTTTCCACTATCCCCTAAACATGACTTGTCTTTACTTTACCAGGGACCAGTTGCACACCAAGATATTTGTCAGGGAAGTCAGACGAAGTGAAGTTACATAACTCTGCAATCTTCATTCTTCTAGCCAAACTAGTACCACCAACAAAACACTTACATTTCTCTTTATTCATTACTTGGCCTGAAGCTAGCTGATATCTGTTTAAAATCTTCAGCAACTTCAACACATTTCTTCTATCACCATTACAAAATAAAAAATATATCATCAGCAAAAAAGATGTGTGAAGGTTGAATCCCCTTCATGTTAACCATAGGCTTTAATCTTCCAGCTTGTACTAGATGAGTAAGTAATCTGCTTAAACAGTCTTCAGCCAAAACAAAAAGAATAAGAGAAAGAGGATCTCGTTGTCTCAGACCTCTACTAACTCCAAAATAACCAACAGGGCCTCCATTAACAAGAATTGAGATCTTTGTTGATTTCAATAAAATATATAACCATTGAATAAAGTTTGAAGAGAAACCCAAAAGATGCATTACCTGAAAAAGGAAATCCCAGCTGAGAGAATCATAGGCTTGAGTTATATCCAGCTTTAATCCAACATTCCCATATCTCCTCTTAGTTTCTAACTCATTTACAAGCTCAGAAGCTAAGATAATTTGATTTTGGATATTTCTGCCCTTCATAAAAGCTCCTTGTTGTTGAGATATCACTTTATCCATTATGAAACCCATTCTGGTGGTAATAATCTTTATACAGTAAAACCTCTCTAAAGGAATACTCCATATAGGAATAACCTCTATATAAGAATAAAATTTCCCGGTCCCGAATTGGGCCAGTTATATTTAAGAATAACCTCTATATTGGAATAAGTAATATTTTTTTCTGGTCACATCTTAATAAAATTACCTCTATATAAGAATAATTGACATTGCATAATATAAATAATATAGGTTTTTTACACATTTAAGTTTGAAATAAACAAAGTATTTATATAAAATTGTTTCAGACAAATCTAAACTAATATTTGTATTATATAGGTGTTTTTTTTTGTATTTTCTATGCATATGCATGTATTCTTCCTGGGTTCATGTATAATAAATTTATACATGAACTAAATAAAATTAAATTAGTATGTGTGTAATCTAGGTACACTATTGTGTTTTTTATGCATATAAATGTATTCTTAGAGCATGCATAACAAACAAAAAATTGATCATTTACAAGGTGGACCTCCATATAAGAATAACCTCCATATAAGAATATTTTTTTGTGGCCCCAAAGATATTCTTCTATAGAGGTTTTACTGTAAATACTTTAAACCCAAAATTCATTAGACCAATAGGCCTAAACTGTTTAGCTTTTTTTGCATTATGCACCTTAGGAAGTAATTTCAGAAAGTTAACATTAAGACCATTTGGTATAAATTTTTTACTCCAACTGAACTGAACTGCTTTAATAAAATCTTCACCAATAATCAACCAAGTAAATCTATAAAACCATCCAGCAAATCCATCAAGCCCTGGAGCACTATCTGGGTTCATATCATAAACAACTCTTCTTATTTCCTCAGCATCAGGCATCATTTCCAGCATAGAGTTTTCCTCAGAAGTAATAACTTTAGGAATGGCAGAGAATATTTCCCCATCAAAAGTTACCTCTTGCTTAGTAAATTTTTCTTCAAAATAAGCAATAAGAGTATCAGCAATGTCCTTTTGATCAGAAACAATTGACCCATCGTCCTTTTCCAACTCAAGGATAAAATTCTGAGTTTGCCTAATCTTCATGTTGGTGTGGGAAAATCTAGTATTTGTTGACCCTCTTTGAGCCAGTTGATTCTTGCTTTTTGTTGTGCAATGTTCCTGTTCTGCTCCACTAAAATTTCTTGCTTGCCCCTAGCTGTTACAAGCTTGTTTAAAAGATCCAAATCATCAGGAGCTCTGTCTGACAGAATAATATTCTCATACACTTCTTTTTAAGCTACTAGTTTAAGTCTAACATCACCAAAAACTAACCAGCTCCACTTCTTGATGTCAACCGTTAATTTCTTAAGTCATGAATACATAAACTGGATCACCTCTCACTTCTTCAGACCAAGATTTTATTATAACATCTCTGAATTCAGAATCTTCCATCCATACTTTAAGTGCTCTAAAAGGAGTATTAGCTGGTTTAAATATATCAGTACAAGATCCATACAAGACTCCATGATCTGAAATTCCTCTTACACCAACCTTATACCCCCAACTGGGATATAAATCAAGCCATTTATCATTAAAAGTGGCTTTGTCTAGGTTGCATACTATTCTCTTAACACCAGCTCTGTTGTTACACCAAGAGAATTCTAAACCAGTTTTGGGAGCTTGAATCATCCCACAACTGTTTAGACAATTACTAAACTCATTCATAGAAATTCTTAAAGGAGATAAACCACATTTTTTTTCATCAGTAGAAAGAACAATATTAAATTCACCAATGACCAACCATGGTTTATTGAACCTATTAATTAATAAGAGCTCTTCCCATAACTCCCTTTTATCCCCTGTTTTACAAGATACATGCACCCCTGTAACTAAGAGTACCCCCTACATCAACTGTAATAGCCCGATCAGTGCTAGAGATAACCACAGGCTCAGTAATAGAAAAAATCCACATAACCCATAAGTTGCCTTTTCTTGTATCACTAGAATGGTGAATAGTTTTATAATTTATACCCTGTAACCTTAATTTTTTGCCAAAATCTTCATCAGTTGTTACTTTTGGTTCTGCTAAAATAACTAAAGAAGGACTAAAAGATTTAACTATGTTCCTAAGTTTGTATTTGGCTTTGATTCTTCTCAAGCCTCTAACATTCCAATAGAGAACTCTCATTTATGTTTATATTTCCGAGAGAGACTAGGACTCCCTCTCAACTGTCCATTTCTACTCAAACTAGCTTTTGCCTTCTGATTACGAGTTGCAATAATGCTGATTATATTTGGAGGCTTCATTTGTTTAACCATTTCCTTTTCTACAGCAGGAGCTTCAATACTCTCATTTTGTTGTAAACTACAAGCATGAGATATATTCACAACTGTATTGACTGAAGGTGAGTTGTTGGCTGTGTTAGAGCATTGCTCGGTTGAACGCACCGATATTGCCATCTCAAGTCAGTTGTCAAGTTTAGATGACAAAAACACAATCCTTGATAAGTTTACTCTACAACTCGGACTAGGATAATTTTAGGTAATCGATACAAAAACCATTGAAGATGAAGACCG
Organism: Papaver nudicaule; assembly: GCA_023529015.1. Taxonomy (NCBI): domain Eukaryota; kingdom Viridiplantae; phylum Streptophyta; class Magnoliopsida; order Ranunculales; family Papaveraceae; genus Papaver; species Papaver nudicaule. The sequence continues at coordinate 6,755 of JAJJMA010261400.1, read as the reverse complement.
GAGCTTACTACTTGATAAATCATAACGCCCTCACTAAAGTTAGAAAGGTTTTCCTTTCCATGTTTCGTATTTTCCATTCTATCATATCAATAGTCCATGATGTTGTTTAGATGATCCGAAGGTTTATAAGTGGAATATACCCTTTCGCATTAGTCACATCCGTGATCATATGCCTAAGGAGAGTAAGTTGAGTTGTCTCACGAAATGACCTCAAAAGTCTACACGTTCATGAACGCGTACACATGTTGCACAAGGCATTCCTGAGAACGAGCGTTGTATATGAACGCGTTCATGTACGCGTTTATACGAGTTCTCTGTTTCTTCTTAACTCCAAAATAAGCTCTATGTATGCGTTCATGAACGCGTTCATATAAGTCATGAAAAACTTCCATTAAAGTTTTCGGTTGGGTATATTTAGTTTTCGAACTTAGACATTACTTAGCCCATGGAATTCAACTACATAATCCACGCAATGTTCAACTAGCTTGAACCTAAATTGCATCCTTCTATCAAGGTGAGTCTTCCTATGACAATTGTTCTTAACCAAAGGTTAGAAAAAGATTGTGACTGAGTATTCAAGCTATGGACTTTTAAGATCCGGAACTTGCTTGAGCCCTACTCAAGGTTGCTTAACTTTAAAGAAAAGCCTCTCTTGATGATCACTATAAATAGATGACCTTCTGCAAGATACAATTCCAATCCTCTACACATCTGTATATCCTTGCATAAAGGTTGGTCGTCATCACGAAGTCCTTTTTTTGGACTACGACTATTGAAAGACTTCGCTTGAGGATCGTGAAGCACAGGTCGGAAGTTAAATTCCCGAACATGTATCTTGGGTCGATTGAATTATTTCAATCTTATCACGACCAAGATTTGATAGAAACTTCATACGGTAGATCTTGTATCGTAAAGCCTAGAAGTTCCGTAACGCATATTCACGAACTAAGTTTAATACTAATTTCGTCAAGCTTTAGGAGGTGAAACTGTTTAGGCTAGATCAATAATCCTTATTCAGTAAAAACCGATTTCCATTAACTTTGACTCTAAGTCTAAAGGAAAACACAATTGTATTCTTGTTTAATCACTTGGATACATTTAGGCGTCCTGTTAGAGGCAGGGTAGCGCTAGTCTTCACGAAGGGAAGTGGAGAAACTCCTAGGCATGTAAAGGACGTCAACTAGGGGAATCAAGTATGTAGGTTTCTGCGGGAGCCAAAAGACGTAGGAACACATTGGTAGCTGGATTGCTTGTAGGGTTAATTCAGTCTCGGTACATTCCAGTCCGAAGTCTGAGAGTAGGCTAGCGTCTGTATTCTTAATACTAAGGGCGTTCAAACTGGACGAGGTCCCGGGATTTTTCTTCTAGGTTTGCAGTTTCCTCGTTAACAAAATTCTGGGGTCTTGCATTACTTTTCCCTTCCTCATTATGTTGTCTCTGATCTATATAATTGAAGTAATTGCAAGTTTCTTGATTCATAACCTTTGAGTGAATCCATCTATCTTGAGATCTACGAGAACACGTTCTTGTTAGGGTTCGGTTTTCTGAATTATACTCAGGTTGTTGTTTGAGTATTGATTTGTGAGATCGTTCAAACAACCATAATCAACTAGGTTCACGAATTCAAAAGTTGGTGGTGTATCTCGGTATCCCCTCCTTTTCAATTGGTATCAGAGACGGCAAACACCTTGTTAAGACATAACTGTCTGTGTTGACGCGTTCGTGAACTATGAACACACATTATTGTGTTAATGTCAATGTTCTACCAGTCTTTGATGGCACAAACTATCTTTGGTGGAAATCCGCCATGCGTTCTTTTCTTCAATCACGAGACTATCAGTTTTGGGTCTTTGTGAAAGATGGGTTTACCATACCCACTATTAAAGTCAGTGACGTTGAAAAAGATAAAACCCCTTCACATACTCTGACAAAGAAATGAAAGAAGCTAACATAGATTAAGATGCGCTTAATGTGATCATACATGCAGTAACCCCAGAACTTCAACATCATGTATCTACATGTAATACATCGAAGAAAGCCTGGGAAACTCTGCAAACCATATTTGAAGGCAACACTTCAGAGAAAAAAGCTCGACTTCAAATTCTCTCATCAGACTGGGAAAACCTTCGTATGTCTGATGAAGAAACCTTTGAAGAATTTAATCACAGACTCTCCACAATTATTAATGCCTCGCAATCGGTTGGAAAAACAATTGAGTAAAGAGAAATTGTGAGAAAAATCTTTAGGTCTTTACCTTCAAAATATGATTCAAAGAAGCATGCCTTCCAGGAGTCATATGGATTTGATATAAAAAGGGCTGATCTAATCGCTAAGCTAAAAATCTTTGACAAAGATTTAAAGCCCAAAAACCTAGCGTTCAAAGCTTTAAAAGATTCTAATGACTCTGAAGATCAAATTATGTCAGAACATGATGAACCTCAGATTATGTCTTTTATTACAAGACAATTTAGAGATCTCCTGAAGAAACGAAATAAACGTTCTAATAAAGATGTCCCATAAAAAAATCCGCAGAAAATTGTCTCGAAAGAAGAATTAGAAATTGTGGATGATGACATGCCTCTATGTTTTAAATACAGGGGATTTGGTCATCTTGCACCTGATTGTGCAAACAAAAAGATATATACTGGAGGAAAAGGACTTGCTGCAGCTACCTTGGATATTTCTATGAATCCGAAGAAGAAATAGATAACTGTGCACTCAGTGCAATGACTATTGATTTTATCCCTGACAGCACTGTCTTGAACGTGAAATCTTCTGTTGACATTACGAGAAACCTTGGTTCTAAAAGACCAGCATTACTCGAAAATTGTATTTATTGAGGCATGAAATGACACATTTACTCTCATTGCTATCGCTATAAGAAAAAGGTAAGATATGTCAATAAACTTCAAAAAAAGAGCAACCAGGCTGACAAACTCACTTCAAATGATTCGTGAATCATATCACAAGAAGGAAATGACAGGTATATCTTCAAACAAAAGATTGTTGCAGAGAGATGAATCTCATCATGTTAAGAGAAAAAGGATTAGAACTAAGAAATCTAGATCAGATGAGAAAAACTCGCTTCAGGAGAATGAGCAAAAACTTGCTCATCCTTTCACAAACTGATGTAAAAGAGAAAGTGTACGACTATTGTTCTAAGTGTTCCGAGAACAATGTCTATGCACATAAAAAACGGACACCATGGTAACCTCTTGCTTTCTGTATGTGCTTATTGATATATGGAGGCCCTTGTATCTTGTAAAGTTTGTTAAAACCATATTAATTTAGAGGATTCGACAATAATTCTCATCTCTACTATTTGTTGAGCAATGCTCCAAAGAGATGAATCCACGCTCAATTGGTTATGTGACCAATTGTCCTGGTGGTTAGTGACCAGAAAACCCCAAAGCGGTTGTCACAGTTGTCATCCTGAGCATTCTTTGCCAACACATCATAATAATACGAGTCCCAAATGTAATGACTCGATGTGGGTATCAATATTCTCTGAACAAATTCCAACTCTTCCCCCTGCCTCTGGCTCCTAAGGCAAGAGTCGAGAACATGACCCATGAGAAAAATTGGAATTAGGCTCGAGAAGAAAAAAACATGCAATTAGATATGTGTCTAATCATGCTATTGATATTTTAAATTTAAGATCTATGGTGATTAATGAATAAAATCTTATATTGGGACACACTGAATCCTTAAGTTAACCATTACACATGAACAAGTGTGTCAGTCGTTAATTCTTGAACTGCACGTTTCGGAACCGACTTCCTTCTTGAGGAACACTCCTATATGATCTATTTTTATTTTTAGAAACTCCTTTCCAGAAAACCTCTATTTAAAGAAGAGGTCTTGGGTGACATTCACATATCTCGAAACGTGTTCATGGATACATCAAACACTCTTTTTATCACCAATGGTGAAAAACCTGTTGCCATGAAATCTGATGAGATTCCTATATTTCCAAAAGAAACTAAAAAGAATCCTTTGAAAAGCAAGAAGAAGAAGATGAAGAAACCTAGATCCAATACTCCCAAGAATTATAGAATTGCTTCTATTGTAAAATAATGCAAAGAAACTAGAAGAGAAGTACAAACACTTGGAGAAGTATTTTTGAAGTCACTGCAAGTTCAGGAGGCTATGGTAAAAACAGCATGAAGCTCTTCTTAACAGTCTTAATCAGAAAGATTCATGAACCGTACGTTCCCATGAGCACAACTCTTGTTGAAGGAACGACGGACGTTGATAATTATATCAATAATCTTATGGCATAGTTAACTCCTTTTTAAAAGCTTATCTTTTTCCTTTGGGTTTTGGGTAATCACTATGCTAGAAGTAGTTATCTTATTCAAGACATGCTTTTGCTCGTACTACTTCCATGTTTTCTTTTCATCAATTAATAGAGGTTGTTAAATTAAAATCTTAATTGATGATTGCAATGCTTGATCTTAATTGATTATCTATATGAATGTATTGCATATATCGTGAACTTGCTTTTTAGCCATACCACCCGTTCGGGTAAAGCAGTTCACGAAGAACTATCAAAATCCATGTTTCTGACTCTTATGGCTAAGGGGAGACGATTTTGATAAAGAGGAACCTCGTAGGATATAGTGTTGGACTCCGTCGGATAAAATGTTGTGCCTTTAATTCTTAGTCTTACAACCACTAGGAAGGGGTAACCTTATGTTTTCTCTAAAGGCGATGGTTGACCGAAACTCTCTGAGAATATGGAAGATTAAACCTTGAATTCCTATTTGACCGTACTAGGAAAGAAAAACATAATTGCAATTTTACTTGTAAAATTGTGCTTCACCCAAGAATATATTCCAAATCCTTGATTGGGAAGGTCGTCGAGTTGTTCCTTTTGGAATGACAAACAATGGGGGAGAGTTCTTTTGAACTTGTGCTTCATGGTAATATCTTTTTGGTGTGTGCGGCTGTGGAAATTGTGAGAGAATTGCATCTTTTTATCTCTCGTTTCAGGTATGTTTACTTTTGTTTACATTAATTGATGATATTTTATGAGGATACCTATTTTCTTTTTCTTTTGTCGATTTTTGTGACAAAAAGCAGGGGGAGAAATCTTGTAGTAAGGGGGAGTAAAATCTTTCTATCTACTACGACAAATGTCTAAGGCGTTGTCATAGGGGGAGTAAAATCGATGTGCTTGTCATGTCAAAGCAAAATTTTAGTGTATTGAGTAAGGGGGAGAAAATATCATATTGTGTAGTATCTTTAAGCATCGATGCAATATGCTTACAAGTTTTATATACTACTCAATTGCATAACAAACTCTTGTTGGACTATGTCATTCTAGAACCAAGATGTGTGGTGACTTTGAAGTTTGTTATCTCTACCTTGAATCTTCACTTGCAGGAATTCTCTTATTTGAAGACATTGAAGATTACAAGAAGATCAAGTACATTATGGTTAGGGCTACAAATAATTACTTTTTGAATCCATATGTAAGATTGGTTTTGTCACTAAAATTGACAAAGGGGGAGATTGTTAGAGCATTGCTCGGTTGAACCCACTGATATTGCTATCTCAAGTCAGTTGTCAAGTTTAGATGACAAAAACACAATCCTTGATAAGTTTACTCTACAACTCGGACTAGGATGGTTTTAGGTAATCGAGACGAAGACTATTGAAGATGAAGACAGGAGCTTACTACTTGATAAATCATAACGTCCTCACTAAAGGTTAGAAAGGTTTTCCTTTCCATGTTTCGCATTTGTCATTATATCATATCAATAGTCTATGATGTTGTTATATGATCCGAAGGTTTATAAGTGGAATATACCCTTTGGCATTAGTCACATCCGTGATCATATGCCTAAGGAGAGTAAGTTGAGCTGTCTCATGAAATGACCTCAACAATCTACGCGTTCATGAACGCGTACACATGTTGCACAAGGCATTCCTGAGAACGAGCGTTGTATATGAACGCGTTCATGTACGCGTTCATACAAGTTCTCTATTTCTCCTGAACTCCTAAAATACCTGCTCTATGTACGCGTTCATGAACGCCTTCATATAAGCCATAAAAAACTTTCATTGAAGTTTTCGGTTGGGTATGTTTAGTTTTCGAACTTAGACATTACTTGGCCCATGGAATTCAACTACTTAATCCACGCAATGTTCAACTAGCTTGAACCTAAATTGCCATCCTTCTATCAAGGTGATTCTTCCTATGACCATTGGTCTTAACCAAAGGTTAGAAGGAGATTGAGACTGGGTATTCAAGCTATGGACTTTTAAGATCCGGAACTTGCTTGAGCCCTACTCAAGGTTGCTTAACTTTAAAGCAAAGCCTCCCTTGATGATCACTGACCTTCTGCAAGATACAATTCTAATCTTCTACACATCTGTGTATCCTTGCATAAAGGTTGGTCGTCATCACAAAGTCCTTTTCTTGGACTGCGACTATTGAAAGACTTCACTTGAGGATCGTGAAGCACAGGTCGGAAGTTAAATTCCTGAACCTGTATCTTGGGTCGATTGAATTATTTCAATTTATCACGACCAAGATTTGATAGAAACTTCGTAAGGTAGATCTTGTATCGTAAACCCTAGAAGTTCTGTAACGCGTATTCACGAACTAGGTTTAATACTAAGTTCGTCAAGCGTTGGGAGGTAAAACTGTTTAGGCTAGATCAATAAGCCCTATTCAGTAAAAACCGATTTCCATTCTTGACTCTAAGTCTAAAGGAAAACACAATCGTATTCTTGTTTAATCACTT
>JAJJMA010261390.1:0-10116 GCA_023529015.1 Papaver nudicaule | reverse complement strand
TCGAATCGACACATGAGCTCCTTATTTACCATTTTCCATGATGGATTATGCTAAATTTGAGGATAGATGTCACTCAGAGCACCGATCTTGATAGTTTCTATGTCGTTCTACCACATTTAAAGCTCAAATCGACACATGAACTCCATATTTATCAGTTTCCATGATGGATTCTAATAAATTTGAGGTTAAAAATCACTCGGAGCTTCGAGATTGATAGTTCGTATGTCGTTCTACCACATTTAAAGCTCAAATCGACACATGAACTCCATATTTATCAGTTTCCATGATGGATTCTAATAAATTTGAGGTTAGAAATGACTCGGAGTTTCGAGATTGATAGTTCGTATGTCGTTCTACCACGTTCGAAGCTCAAATCGACACTTGAACTCCATATTTAACAGTTTCCATGATGGATTCTGATAAATTTGAGGTAATTAGAAGTCACTCGGAGTTTCGATCTTGATCATTCGTATGTCGTTCTACCACGTTCTAAGCTCGAATCGACACCTGAACTCCATATTTAACAGTTTCCATGATGGATTCTAATAAATTTGAGGTTAGAAGTCACTCGGAGCACCAAAACCATTGGTATTGATCATGTTTTGTTGAAAAAGGTCTTGTGACAAGTTGGATTTTTCGTTGAAATACCAAACCTAGTGATATATTGCTTCATAACGTCTTATGATGAGCCGAATTCTTCATATGGGAATCAAAACTAACAATATCTTGCTTAGAAACATCTTCTGACGAGTCGAATTCTTCTTCGGAGCACCAAAACCAGGGGTATAAGTCATATTTTGGTTCATAACGTCTTATGATAAGTCAAATTCTTCGTTGAAACACAAAAACTTATGATATTTTGGTTCATAACGTCTTCTGACAAGTCCAATTGTTCTTCGGAGCACCAAATGTATACGTATTGGTCATATCTTACATAAAAACTACTTGTGATAAGTTGGATTCTTCGTTGAAACACCAAACCTAGTAATATATTGCTTCATAACGTCTTCTCATGAGTCGAATTCTTCGTCTAAGCACCAAACATATAGGTATTGATCATATTTTGTTTAGAAACTACTTGGGACAAGTTGGATTCTTCGATCGAAACACTAAACCGAATGTTCTTATTCATATTTTTGCTTAAGAACGTCTTGTTAAAAGTCGAATTCTTCGAGTAGAACACCAAATCTATAGGTATCGTTCACACCAAACCTATAAATGTTTGCTAGATTATCACTAAATTGATCCCCTAAGTCGGATTCTTCATCGCATCGAAGATTGATTAGAAAAAACCCGAAAACACGAGCTTGAGAAAGCACACAATCCGTATGACTATCCAAGCGATTCTCCACCGCTCATCAAGAGTTTCAGAGTGAATACCAGCCGTTCATCCATCCCCCAATCCGTATGAGCCTTCAAATGGTTCTCCACCGTCGATAACCTGTCAACCCCCAATCTCTCACCGTCCAATCTGTATGAGCATTCAAATAATTCTCCACCGTTGATAACCAGTCAACCCCCAATCTCTCACCGTCTATCATAATATCTTAGTCGATATACAAAACCCTAAGCTATAGTTGCCTTCATTTTTTTTTCTCCTTCTCTCTCTCATTCTCTCTACTCTGCAGCCTCTCTTTCTCCCACAACGCAAACCCATCTCAGATCTAAACCTCTCTTTCTCATTTTTTTCCCCCATCTCTTTCCATTATCTTCCTCGCAGCCTATTTTCTTCTCCACCACAACGCAAACCCTAAGCTCTTAGATGCTCTCAGATCTAAAGCTCACCACCACCACCACCACCACCACCACCACCACCACCACCACCACCATATGCAAATCTCAAAGCTTTGATGGCATATCTCAGATCTAAACTGAAACAGAGATATGGAGATTAAGAAATCTGTGCAAACCCTAAGATGCTCTTATATCTCTGTTTCAGTTTCTTAATCTCCGAGAGATGACCATGGGAGAAGAAGGAAACACCACCAACACAAGAAAAGAGCTGCCGTGCAGTACAAATCTGTGTAACCCTACGAAGAATTTAGATCTAGAGCTCACCACCACCACCACATACAACTCTCAAATCAACTCCAGTTTTCAGATTTTTTCTGGTAAAGTTTATTTTCTTTTGAATTCTCTGTTTTAGGGTCTGATTGGTTCTTACTTTGATTTCAATTTCTTAGATTCGGAAGCTAATTTGTTTATTTGATTGTTACAGGGGTTCACAACATCTTCTTCTCGATCTCAAGGGGTTGTTGTCTGCGCTAATTTGGAAATCATGGGTGCTTAGAAAGATTGCTTCTCAATCTCGTGAGGTTAGGTACTCTACACAAATCTCCTGATATTTGAGTGTTTTTTATTTTTTTCAATTTGGGTTTTAGGGTTCATACCCTAAATATAGCTTTTGATTTCTAGCTCTTTTGTTAAGATTTCCATTGTGTTTTGTATGATTTAGTATAACAACTGTGGGTTTTTGTTTGATTTTGATGTTGGTGTTGTTTGATTTTTTTGTAGGTTTTGGAATTACTGCAAAAGATCATGAGTTGGCGAAATTACTTGGTGGTGTTCTTTTGGAACATACTGATGCGTCTGTGTTCTGATGATGTTGCTATTGTGTCGTGTGCTGGTGTGGTGGTAATGGCAGTGCTGTTTTGAATGATTATTGAGAAGGCAGAGAAACAACCAAATATCACCATCAGTGTCCTTGTTTCTGTTGCATTGGTTATCTTGACCATCTTCTTTAGCCTTCTATTTGACTGCAAGAAAGCAGTGGTGAGTTTTCAATATTCAAAGCTGTTATCAGTTGTGGTCTTTTCCTTCTCAAATTATTCCAGTTTTATTCATAATCTTTGCTAATATAATTTGTGTTTGTTTGTGCATAGACAAAGCCAACTGCAGAGGTTAAGCCTGCTGCTGGAGCTGCAAAACCTGTGAGCAATGAAGGAAGCAGCAGTGGAGAGAAAGAAGGAGAGAATGAAAATGAAGAGGACCAACATTTCTAAGGTATTGTTCATTTTTATCCATTGATTTGTTACTTATATGTAGTTATGCATAATGTGTACTGTACTGGTTAAAGATGTTTTATCCGCGCTTTATTGTCTTTTGCACTAATGTTTGTGTAAGTGAATATATCTCGATTATGAGTTATATATTAGCAATTAGTGTAGAGTATTAATGGTGTCCAGTGATGATATCTATGAGAGCTGCAGGTTCTTTTTTGTGATGTACCTTTGTGTGCTTAATATGTTTTTGTGGAATGATGTTTACCTTAAGCCATTTACGTTGTCTTACATTATCTATTTGCTTTGTATTGTTGAACTTTCTTCATTTTGGTGTGCATTGTGAAGTAATAATTACTCTAGCAAATAAGATGAGATTAGTTTCACTTCATATGTCAGTACATAATGTTTAGTATGGACAGGCCTTTTTTGAACTATTTGGAAATGCTTTTTATATGCGCCATGACTATTAGCTACCTACTTTTCCCTTGTATTCATAGTCTTCCTTTCGTATGATGTCCTATCTGACTATAAATATTTTTCATGGGCTTTTAGCATATGTCACTGACTTTTATTTTACATCGCATCTTTTCCCTTGTATTCATTTTCTTGTTTTCTTATGATGTCCCAATGTTTTCCTAACCATTTATTTGGTTTATTTATATGCTTTGTCTGTGTTATACTTACACACAGCTGAAAAGTGTTAAACACACTAGCACATATATGAATCAATTTTTCAGCTTTTGATTGATTGCTTTTGCTTATCACGTGTCAGATTTTGTATGTCATGCTTGTAGAATGAATGGAGTTGGAATTATGGGTTGTGTAGAAGTGAGCCTTTGTTGAACTCTCTGAAATTCAATATTGGACTTTTAACTTATCTCATCGGATAGTACTTAGTCATCTTATCCCCTGTATTCCAATTCTGCTCCTGGGGATTGCTAATGTCTGCCCAGTTTTTCACTATGAATTCAGTAGTCATCTTATTATACATTTTTTGCGTGTGGGTAACATAGATAATTAGGAAATGTTTGATAAGTTGATCTGCAATCTTTCTTATTTGATGTGCATGTGATTTATGAGTTTGGCTGGATATACAAGTATACTAATCTTGTTAATGTTTTGATTATGTAGGAGGAGTCTGCTGCAATCAGGGCTGCTGGAAAGGCGTGGTACCAAACCATGATCTCAGACAGTGATTACACCGAGTTTGATGTCTTCCAGAAGTGGCTTGGAGTGTCTCAGTGATTCACTAGCAATTTCTTAGTTCTTCGTCCAAGAAGCTGTGAGTTAAGGGATGAGAGGCATGAGATAGTAAGAGATTGTGATGGTTGTCTGTTAATACATAGAAGATTGTGTAAATGGTTTATCAAATGAATATTGTAAATGGGTTTATCATAATAAATGAAAATTTGCAGATTTATCATTTGAATTCCTGTTTTTAAATGGTTTCATTAATTGCACTTTCCGGTGCCCAGAGCTGATACCGTCAGGCACCGGAACTGACATATTCAGGTCACCAGAACTGACATTCAGGTCACCGGAACTGATACAGCCGGTCACCGGACTGACATAATTCCTTGTCGACGGACCTGACACATCCGGTACGAGTCTGACACATTTTCAGGTCGCTGATGGAGACAGGCGTCATCTGTTCATTAGTTAGCTGGGTGACACGTGTCATCTAGTTATTGGTTTCTCAGTGACACGTGTCGTCCATTTATTGGTATGCTCCGTGACATGTGTCGTCCATTAATTAGTTCGCTCGGTGACACGTGTTGTCCATTCATTGGCTTGCTCGTTGGCACGTGTCATCCATTCATTGGTTTGCTCGGTGACACGTGTCGTCCATTCATTGGCTTTCTCGGTGACACGTGTCTTCCATTTATTGGCGAAATCGGTGACCGGACTGACACATTCTCCGGTCACCGGGCTTCAAAGGCCACGGTTTTAAAGAAATCCAAGTGGCTTTAAGGTATACAGTAGCCACACGAAAATGAAATTGCGTGTCTGTAGGGTATACAGTAGCCACACGAAAACGAAATTGCGTGTCTGTAGGGTATACATTAGCCACACGAAAACGAAATTGCGTGTCTGTAGGGTATACATTAGCCACACAAAAACCAAATTGCGTGTCTTTAGGGTATACATTAGCCACACAAAAACCAAATTGCGTGTCTAGAAGCCTGTAAAAACCATGTTTAAAGGATAAATGCTCTAGTAAAATGAAAAACCAAGATCCATATAGACACGGTTTTGAGGGACATTTGGCTATGGAAAATCATGAGAAAAAGCCACTCCAAGTTTGCGTAGCCGTAGAGGTACCCTTTTGTTATGGCAACTACTATGACGGTTTTTCAAAAAAAAAACCATAGCTAAAGGTCTATGGACATGGTTTTCAAATGTGTCCAATGGCCATTTTTGTACTAGTGGGGTGTAATTAGTAAAAAAAAGATAGAGAAGGGTGATTATTAAATTTGATACTGACTACTTAGTAATTTAAAAAGTATCCTACCAAAATCTTTTTTATCAAATTGATTCAATTGTGTTACTATACATTTTAAAAAAATCTTCGAGCCCTCCTTTCGGTCGGCATAGTTGCTAACTCGTGCTACAAACTCCGCATTATGCTAGCATGTTAGCTCATCATAGTTGCTAACTCGTGCCATAATGCTACAAACACTGCATTGTGCTAGCAGATCTTATTATTGATATGCAATGGAATTTGGAAACACTACATTCTAGTGTTTCCAAAAAGCAATAATGGATCGTTCAATAATTGTTTCTGCATAATTGTTGCCGAAACTAACCGACCACCTTTCCATTGTTTTTGCCTTTCTATGTCGGTGAAAATAAGAAGGCGATGAACGAATAAAGGTACTTGGTCACAGATTTGCAACTAGAACTCATTTCCAATCAATTTCATTGGGAGCGGGTTTCAGATGCACTTTCGGTACATTTGTTTTCAACTACCAGTTAATCTTCATCAGATCCGACTTTTCTTTGAGAGGAGATATCATAATGCGACCGATTCTTTAGATCTGATTATATTCCCAATAATCCATTTTGTAGTAATCAGAGCAAATCTTAAAATGAAAGTTTAAGAAAAAGCTGCTTGTTGAACAGAGAGACGAAAACGGCGAGGTTGTTGAGGGGGATAGAAGAGAGTGTGGCTACACTTTATACACAAACCCTAATGTAACCTGTACCCGTATCCTTTATCATGGGTGAAAATTTTTAACAAGATGGCCCAAAGATTTAGCCCACGAGTTTGGTAAGAACAAGTCAATGTGATGTATCATAACGGAAGATGGTTGATGCATTTGGTTTGTAGCGTACTGTATAATGAACGCAAATGGCACACCTTTGTTGCCAACAATCAGAAAGTCAGAGATGCCATGCCAGCTGGAGTTGAAATTTTTTGCAGTAGGATACTGTTCCTAGGTTGCTTAATGCGAGTGGCACTAATTTTTCTTTTATGATACTACAGCTAGGGAATTGATCCCGAACCTCCACTGTGAGAGGCAGATGAGAAGCCACTGGTCTATGACCAGGCTCTCGAGTGGCACTAAATGTTCCTAGGTGAATTGGTGCTTTATGATTTGTCTTCACTAAGTTAATGCAAAACAATTTTTACCAAAACAATTTTCACCAAAACAATACTGCGGATTGTCTTCAGGATATACATCCAAAATGAATCGAATAACTGGTACCACAAGCATATACTGTAGTGCAGAATAATTTTCACCGCTCATGGAATTCGGCAAAGTTTATGAATTTTCCTTGGACTAAAGTTGATATACTGATAACGAGAAAGTCATCGGTGTAGCTCTGCAAAAAACTATGAACATTACAAAGTTTTAGAATACAATGCAGACACTAAAGCAACTATTATGGTAAACATCTAACGTGTACGAAGGACAACTTTAACTAGAAAAGATTGATACAGTCACAATATCACGGTTGAACATACTTGATCTAAAGTGTATGCGAATTTCTTAAAAAAATTGAAGCTAAGGCGAAGCAACGAGAGAGGATTTGATGTCAGAGCTTATGCAAAAATCAGCATCTTTTATACAAAATCACTGACCCATACATGCCAGCCAACAAACTGTTGAACATTCCAAGTACCTGTGATCCCAAATAGTACTGTCAACATGTTTTAGCATCACAGTAGCATTCCCATCATCTTAACTTCACAAACTCAATGAGTTTCCTTCATGGAATGAGAAACATGATTTCAATACAAACAGTACAATATCTTCCAACAGACAAAGTGAGCTTGCAAATAAAAACATAATTCAGCATGTTAACATCAAATTTTCCGAAAGTATAATGCAGTGGAATCAGGTATTGAAAGCTTGAAATACTTAACATGTATTCGATAATATGCATAAGTTCCAAGATCCAAAAACAAAAATCTGAAAGTATAACCCAATAGCCAGCCCATGCTACCTAAAGTCTGCTGAATCTCCTCAACGTTACAAATTTAAATTAGAAGCCATCAAAACAACAAACCCAAGATCAATTTTGTGCATAAAATCTGATTATTTTTAAACTCAAACATTACAACATTTCCAAAAATAATACAAGAACATTTAGAAGCAGAACTACCAATAAAATTTCAAAATTTAGTGGTTCATATGAAATCGACATTATTATCATTTAGAAACAGAAGTTTCACAATCTTTGTTTGAAATATTGATAGAAATTTTTACAAATCAAGTTAATGAAACTAAACCTTGGACTCTATGGGTCAGATCCTTCCTAGCAGTTACACTACCACTTGCTCCAGTGTTGTTTATCAGATCTTGAAATCTTGTTGTCTTCACACCATCATTGAGCATTTCTTCTCTGTGGATTCAAATGTCACACTGTTTCTTTGCTCTCTTTAGTTTTCCATCTCTCTTAGTTCACCCAGAGCTAGAAATTATAGGCAAAATACACCAATGACATAAACCCTTGAAAAATATAAGCAGAAACAAATATTTGAGAGAAGAAATTATAATGCGAGCCATATCTTTGACTGTGTATGTAGATGTGAGAGGATCATCCCAGTACGGAATGATCGAAGTGTTTTTGGATTACAGAAAAGAGACGAAGGCGGCGGAGTGTATTTGGGAACTAGAAGTGACTAGTTTATATAGTAATAAGTAGTAATGCAGCCTAAACCCTAACGTGTGCCTGATCAAGGGTAAGAACCTCGATGTAGCAGAAGAGGTTCACACAATTAGCCCAATAGACTAGGCCCATCAATTTCCATTTGTTGATTTCAGAAATCTGAATGGAACTGGCATGACCCTCACTTTCATTTTCATGGATAAAACAATATAGTTTCCTTATTCTAGTTCAGATTTCTGTTGAAGATTCATACTTTTGGTAGCACCATCTGTATGCTCTTCATTTAGGCTTGAATTTATGTCAAATTTCTATAAGAACAAGAATGCAAAAATAGTTGGACACTATCTAGTTCTAACTAAAAGTTAACAGTTTCATTATCACTAAACTAAGGTGTCTTATAAATCTGTTAAACTAATATGATGCATGACTTCACCCTTTGACAGCGTAGTCTGAACGGTTAAAAAAGGTATTGACATCTACTGACATTTTAAATTTTGTTAATAATGTTTTCTGGTTCTGCAACGTTCACGATTAAAATAGGTATTTGCTCAGCAAAAATCTCTAACTTCAGTATGTACTATGAAGAAGGTGCAGAATACCAACTGTTGATACTCATTTTGTCCCAGGACCAATCCCAATCCCAACTGGTCACAAGTTTCAACTAGAGGTTGCCCTGAGAGCTTCGTATTAATGCATCTTTATGTAGAAGAGGCACATAAATATAAAGATCGTTACTAATTTGTTACAATTAACCATGATCAAATTTACAAAAATTACATTGTGATAATAAACTCATTATTTTCTTGCAGGATCTCATAATTTTACACTTAATGTTCATTTTACAACCAACAAACACACAAGATCTCATATTTCTGCATAAGATCTCAACTATTACAAAACTAAGATTTCCAAAATTCTAAAATGTACAAACTCTTTATACAAAACATTAAAAATTTAACAACAGAAACCAAACATTCGGGTTTAAGCTCAAAAAGATCTTATCTATTAAAAAAAAGAGTACAAATTAAAAATACAAAGACAACTGTATCATTGAGATGCAAATTCAAATACTTAAAATCCAAAATTTAGAATTCGTTTCCGATTATTTTTTGGTGACACCTAAAGCCAAATTGCCTTACGCAGCACGTTCTATAGCTTCGAAAAATTGGTGACCAAGATCTGGCAGCCCTCATTTGGTTACACTAAGAAGAAGACTGAACAATGCTGCAAATGTTGCAGATAATAAATCACCACTTTTATTGTTTGATAGGAAATATCATTATGCGATTGAATTTCAAGTGTGAAAGTAGATCTGACAAGCACAATCCAATAATGCATTTCCTATGATCCGAGAAAATCAAAACTGAAAATGCTTTATGGATTATATTTGGCAAGAGCGAAAAGACGTCGAAATTTTAGTTTGGTTGTGAGTTAGATAGAAGAGAGGATAGCAGCTAGTTTATATATGAAACCCTAAATCAAGAAATGTAACACAACTACAGGCCCAATAAATTAGCCCACTATTCAAATTAAGGAAAAAGTTGCACATACAACAAACTAGGAGTTCTTTTTCCAAGTCTTGAGAGGCTGTTATGCCACTGAGTAAATTCTCACACAATTTTTATAATATGTTTCTATAATAAGTTTAGATTCTTTAGAATTATTGAATACTAGTTACAAATGACAAGTAAACTTTGCCAACTCGTACTTAGCGTTACGCTAGCAGGTCAGCTCATCATAATAAAACGGAATGAGAAATTCTAGTAGAAACAACTTTGGGGAGTGACTTGTCCTTGGGATGTTCCGATGGCGCTGGAGCAAAAGGACTTGGCAGGTTGCTTTGAATAAGTGAGCTTAACATTGGATAATTTGATTCCGTCGCATGGAGTAGTGGCACTGCAATGAAATCTAATTGCAATTGGTGTTGCTGATGTTCCATGTACATTTTGATAGGTAACTCCACTGATCTTGACTCCTGAATTCTATATTTTTGGTA
>JAJJMA010261389.1:0-13810 GCA_023529015.1 Papaver nudicaule | reverse complement strand
CATAACAATCTGGCATTGGCCAAAGTCCAAGACCGTAGTCCCTTAGACCGTGGCGCCATGAATCATGGCGCCACAACAATCTGTCTTTGGCCAAAGGCCAAGGACGTGGTCTCTCGGACCATGGCGCCATGAATCATGGCGCCACTAATGAAACTCAACCTTGGCCCAAGGCCAAGGTGCTATGCTATGGCGCCATACCCATGGCGCCACGAGTTCTTGGCCAACGGCCGAGACCACTCCTGCACATCCACTGTGCATGTCCCTGAAAGCGCCACACTCACGCTGGCCACAGAGTCACAGCCACACAAACCTACTCAAACTCAATACAACCATGTAATATCTGCATACCACTCGAGATATCAAAACTTCACACGGGGGGGATAACTTTAGGGGTATTGGTCTGGCGGTCTACGACAGTTGAAAGAAACTGATAGAGATTATGGGCAGTTATACGAAGATGGCGCGAGTGGACATGTTCTACACAACTCAAGCAGTTACAAGAACCAACTCATGTTCTTCACTCCTCCACTCTTGCACGACTCCCACCTTCTCTATCGAGAGATCAGGGTGAGTTCAACACTATAAATAGAGGCTCCCTCTATCTTCCAAGGCAGAACATTTTTTCCAGAACCTCAGAGAAAAAACACCTGAGTAGATCAACCTCTTGTTAGTACTTTCATCTTTCCCATTCCCTTTAGGATAATAAGGTGTAGAACAAATGTGCTGAATACCATATTCTTGAAGTAATTCCGCTACATTTTGGTTAAAGAAAGGAGAACCATTATCCGTTATGATGTGCTTAGGAACTCCAAACCTACAGATGATATGCTCCTTGATAAACTGAGTATATTGACACCTTTTGTCTTCTTAAGTGGAATCGCCTCTACCGACTTCGTGAAGTACTCGCGGTTATAATGTGCTCATGCTGTAAAGAAGATGCGAGATTGATATTTCCTAAAAGATCAAGTCCCCAGCTATAAAATGGCCAAGGGCTACTGATGGATTGTAAAGGAAGACACGGGGTGTGTATAAGGTTATTATGAACCTGACACTGATGGCATCTTCGAACAAACATGGCAGCATAGTCTTCCATAGTAGGCCAATAATATTCTCCATGAACTTGTAAAATAATTTCTTCTTACCTTGGTGTTCGCCTTCATGCCTCTCCTTGAGTATAGTACTCGTTTTGCGGTTCTGCCAAACAGCGTAGCAAATCTCCACCGAAGCTTTTGCGGTACAAAATTCCTTCGTGAAAGACGAACCTTACTGCACGTCTTTTCAACCTTTCTGCGTCCTTCTTCTCGGTGGGTAAAATATGATCCCGGATATATTGGATGTAAGGTTCACGCCAATCCTCAACAGGATATATTATTAAGGCCTCAAAATGATGCACAACAGATTGACACTTACTGCAGGACCTTTGTATTTATCTAGATTGAGCTTCCATGGTGGGCTAGTAATACCCCAACTGCTGGAGTCACCTGTAAAGAGTGACTACTAGACTTTGTCCACATATTTCCTTATGGAGGTGATGAAGTCGTTGTTGAGCCTCAATGTCTCCAAGACATCTAAATAGAGATCCATCTGAGTTCCCGTGATAAAGTATCCCATGCAATAAGAAGAAGTTCTTCAAGTCTTTGAGGCTAACCTTCCTTTCAGGTGATGATCGAGTGGGTTCATCAATAACAGGTGTCCTCCAGTCATGTATCTCTGGCTTGCTAGCTTGTGCCAACTAGGTTGATGAAAGTGTACGCTTCTGCACGGTGAGAGTCGTCTCCATACCTTCAAACTGTAACTTCGAGGCCAATGTTGCTAGACAATCAGCATGCCTGTTGTTAGTTCGGCCAGTGTGAATGATGTCAGCTTCGGAGAAACGAGTTAGCAGTCTTTGTGCTTTAGCTCGATAAGGGGCTAGAGTAACTTCTTTCAACGAGTAAACACCATTTTGATTTACCAATAATTTGGAGCCACCCCTAATTTCTAGATTGGTTGCCCTGCTTGTTCAGTTAAAGATAATCCTATCAGAAAAGCTTCATATTCCGCCGAGTTGTTGGTACACCGGAAATCTAATTTGAACGAATGTGAAAACACTTCGCCGGCAGGGGAAACCAATATTATTCCATCTCATCCAGTATGATTACTCGGTGTAGCGGAGCCATCGAAATATAACAACCAAGTATCTTCCTTGACCAAGGATATTTCTGGGAATTCTCCTGGTACCTCCTCGTGCAAGGCAGTAGTATCTTCTCCTGGGAAGGCCGCAAGAAGATCTGCAACAACTTGGCCTTTGATTGCCTTTGGGGCCACACAAGCAATGTCAAACTCTGACAATTGTATTAACCAATGGTCTGGTCTTCCTAGTAGGGCCGGTTTTGACAATATGAATCTTATGGGGTCCGCTTTCGTGATTATCACGACCATGTTTGATAAAAGATAATGCCTGAACTTCTGGATAACGAAGACTAAAGATAGACACGCCTTTTCTACCTTCGGGTAACGGAGTTCAGCATTCTTTAGAGGACAAACTAATGTAATATACTAGATATTCAACATTATCGTCACCTTCTTGTGCGAGGAGTGCTCCAATAGCAGTGTCGCTTGATGTCGTATAAAGAAGTAAAGGACGTCCCTGTACTGGTGCTTTCATCACTGCTGGTGATAGTAGCAATTGTTGGATCTTCCTAAATGCCTCTTCTTGAATATAAGACCGTACGAAATATGCTCCCTTCTTTAGTAAAGGGATGAACGAAAGCACAAATTGGGATAAGCCAGGAATAAACCTCCATATGTAAGAGATTTTCCCCATGAAGCTTTTGAGTTCTTTTACCGTCTTTGGTGGCGACATGGTGGTAATTGCTTGCGTTTTGGTAGGGTCCACCTTGATTCCCTCCTCAGTTACTTGAAAACCCAAAAATTTGCCTGAAGAAACTCCAAACGCACACTTTAGAGGGTTCGTCCTTAGTTTGTACTCCCTGCATCTGTCAAACACCTGTCTCAGCACGTCTAAGTGAGATGCTCATGTCTTAGACTTGACCAAAATGCGTCCACGTAATCTTCAATTTGTTTATGCATCATATCATGGAATATTGCTGTCATGGCACGTTGATAAGTAGCACCTGCATTCTTGAGCCCAAATGGCATCACAGTATGACCGCATGATTACTTGCATCTGAATCGTACATCTTGATTTGATTATAACCACTGTAACCATCCATGAATGAGCACATAGCATGACCGCAGGTAGCATCTACCAACATGTCGATGTTGGGTAACGGGAAATCATCTTTGGGACAACACTTGTTCAAATATCTGAAGTCTACACAACATCTGATTTGACCATTTTTCTTCTTGAACGGTACCACGTTAGCTAGCCAAGTAGGATGATGAATGGGTTTGATGAACCCCGCAGAGAGTAAGTTTTGAATCTCAATTTTGATTTGTTCTTCTATCTCATGTCGAAAATGACGTGGTTGTTGCTTCACCGTCTTAGAACCGGGTAAAATGTGAATATAATGTGTCACCAACTTATCATCTAGCCCGGGCATCTCTTCGTAGGTCCAAGCAAAAATGTCCTGGTATTCTTTGAGAAGATTAATCAAGGCTTCACGCTCCTCCGTTGTAAGGATGAACTAACATAGATAGGTGTAGGAACTTCCTCTGTCCCTATGTTGAGGGTTTCAAGAGCATCAGTGGTGGAGTTGGACCCTTGTAGCTGTGGCGGGGCTTCCTGAATTTCTCCTTCCGAGGATCCTTCATTTTGACAACATTCTTCGATGCGGGGAGGTTTTCCACCACCCTCCCCTATTAATTGCTAACACTTCCGTCGTGAGTAGATGGTTCTACCCTCAGCATCATATTGAGTAGTGAAATTGTAACTTGTTTTGGAATAAAGTTAGTCATGGGATGTAATCGAACCATACCTAAGAAGTCCTGATGAAGCAGGCATGCCTTCCATGTTTTCCTCACCTGGCGTGGGGGACGGTGGCTTCTCGTCTCTAATGGAGGCCCACGCAGGTAAATGAGTACTGTAGATTTTGTTAGGTGGCTCTGGTGTAGTCTCCTTCGGCTCGAAGAATTCTGCTTCATATATTGGTGAATACGGAGATGTCGATGCTGCGACACGAATAATCTCCTTATCAAGCACTGCCTTCATACACTGGTGATAGGTGGACGATACGACTTTGTTGTCATGAATCCAGGGACGTCCCAAGATCATGTGGTAATCAGGCTCTTTCTCAATTACATGAAATTTTACCCTCGATTGGATTGGTCCCACCTTGAGATCTGGATTGACATACCCGTAAGTATTAGTCTTATTTCCTTCAAAATCTTTCATTATAACAAGATGATGCACGATTTGATTCTTCAGAACCCTAGCAGTACGGAGGGTCTTCAGAGTTATGATGTTGGCGGAGCTCCATTATCAATCAAGGCTCTCTTGAATTCCACGTTTTTGACATGCGCCGTAACGTATAAAGCCCGATTATGACCTTCTTCGGCCATCATGTCTTCTTCAGTAAAAGTAATATCTTTTACCATGGAATCAAATACGAGAGACATCTCTGAAACTTCTAGTGAGGGCGGAATTAAATCCGCGTTGAAGGCAATGCGATTGAGAGCAGCAAAAGTGTCTACCCACTGTCCTCTTGAGAAGTGTAATAACTCACACAAATTCTCTATTAAGAAGCTAGCTTCCTGGCTCACAGGTTTTTCGTAGGTGGTGAAAATATGGACGTGTGGAGGTTGGTTAGAAGACCCATCGTGCGTGTCTTCATCCCCCAGTCCCCTGTTAACAGAATCATCCCCAACATTAGCATGTTGTTCAGTTATTGTATAGAGTTGTGGGAAAGTGCAGGGACGAAATTTTTCCATTAGTTCTTGATGACATGGTTTCATTCCTCCTATGCGAATCTCCACCAATTGTCATCCATTACTTCATTGTGATAACCCGAAGCTTTGGTCTTGAATCTTTGCACGAAATTATCTGGATTTTCCTCCCTTCTTGACAAGTCATTGCCAAATCTGAAATAGTAACTTGTTTAGGAATGAGAGTATTAATCGTAGTTGCAGAGGTGGTTCCGACAGGAGTGACAATGGGTCCAACCGTGGTTGTGGGGTTGGTAATGGTGGTGGCCCCACATGAGGTAGGGTTGCCGTGGTAGTGAAGGATGGAGGTGAAGTGGCCCCAGGTAGGGTAACCACGGCGTTAATGTTTGAAGATGCGACATAGTTCACGTTTTGTGTGGTGGGTCCAACAGAGGATGTGTTGATGACGCCACTAGTTTGAAGAATGGTAGCCCCACTTGTAACATATGAGGTTGTGGGACCCCTGGTGATGTTTGGAGAGTTTGTGTTCTCTGAACCCTTCCTCCTAGTTTCAACCATTTTCTTACCACAAAGATAATGACCTCTCATTGTGGTCGCCAAATGTTTTAGGCGTAAAACAATAAAAAGAATCCGAGGGGTAAAGTGTAAAGTTGTAATGGTATTCAAGAGGTCAAGATCGAACAAGACTCGCCTAAACCAAGAAATGACCGTTCGAGTATTGCTTCAGTTACAAGAAGAGGCTGGTCGAGTGACCTATTTATAGCAATATAATTCCAACTGATCTCGTAAGAAGTGGAAGAAGTGGAAGAGTGGGTGAGTGGAGTATGCGGGGTCACTTGTTAAGAGTCTTGCGCCTAATATTAGGGAAGACTAACATCCCACTTTCTCATCCCATCTTTCTAGCAACGTTCACACGACTTAGTTTCTTTCTCGTTGAGTGATTGAGTCGCTGCAATCATACGTGCCATAGACCGCCAAACCAAAACCCTAGAGAATATCCCCCGTGTAACTTACTTGATTCTCGTAAGATTTGTTAAGTATTAATATTTGTCAAGTCAAAGCTGACTAAGTGCAAGTCGTACCATTTATTGGTAAACATAGGATTTTGCATATAAATAGAGAATTAAGCGATAAGCTTGTGTATCTGTTTTAGGCTTGGTCTAAGGATTGAACCGGGCACTCACCATTTAGACCAATAAAAATAGTCTAAGGATTGAGCTATGCAATCTCCATTTAGACCGAGGGGATTTCAGCAACCCTCTGTGGCAATAATCAAGTAAATATGACTCTTCGTATGACATAAATATGAGAAATTGGCTTATGGCATATAATGCACCAATTCCCTGAATAATAGAGACATATGAATGCCTAAAAAAATATAAGTCATAGCCACGAGCCATGATTAAGAAATGTAGCACTGATTATAGAAGCAAGTCTATAATCAGGAGAAAAGCCAAGTTATGCTAACACAGCGTAGCCATAACCAAGAATGCATGAGCATTGCCAATTCAAGACCTAAAGATAGGATACATAAATAATAATAATCTATATTTCATAGCATAATAATCTTAGTAGGAATTCTACTATAGGATGTATAGGGATGGACCATAACTGTTAGGACATCGTCCGGTCAAACCCACTAGCGTTGGTATGTCAAGCTAGTTGTCGATTTTAGGTGTCAAAACTCAATTCTTGATTTAGCCTACTAGAGTTTAGATTTCGGAATTGGGATATAGACAAAGTAGTTGAGACCTTGAAGATGAAGACTGTGAAGACAAAGAAGACATCAATTATTCTTCATCGACAAAAGGTTAGTAGGAGTTATGAATTTATGGAAATTCTTCTATTCTACTTTCTCTATTCTTTTGAAATATAGTCGGCTACTTTAGTAGTGATCATAGCGATTGAGATCGTATTCTTGTCTAACATGGCCTTGTGTCATGACTAGTATTTGTTCCCACAAATGCTATGAGTACAAGAATGAATGAGATAGATTCGGTGCCATGTGTCCATTACAATGGTTTGCTTGCAAACTGTTAGTTGGATATGGATGAATCCGGACATTCGCAAAATCAATGATGTCGTACTCCTGGGGCAGTCATTTTTTATGCGTTTATTGGCTGTCTGATAAGATTTTTCAAATGCATACAGTCACTTTTTTGGGGATTGCTATGGTGGCTTTCTCCTGGTTTGGGGGACTCTCTTGGAAGTTTATGGTTTTACAACTGTGGAGTCTGGTTTGGGTTTTGTTTTTTGGGTTATTTCATCTAGGTGGTTATGTTTTGCATTCTCAAGTTGTCAAGCCTTTGTTTTGGGAGGTTGCAACATATGGCGGGCAGGCTTGTCTTTGCTCTTCATTAGTATGTTGGGTCAAGATCGGTTACTTTTGGCGGACCATCAACATTCAGACTCACTTCTACAAGAGACGTGCTTTGAGCCACCCAAAAATTCTGCCTCCCCTCCCACTGCAATAATTACGTTAATACCCTTGCTATCAAATGTCTAAGTTATCCCTCAATTAGCACTAGAAATTACTAGTATACCCTTCAAATAATTAACCTATATATTCTTAATCCTATCCCTAAGAAAAAAAAAAAAAAAACTTCTCTCTCTCTCAAATTCGGCTGCTACTCTTCTCTTCTTCTATTTCTTCTCTAAAACGAAAACGAAACCGAACTATTTCATCGCCAAAATCATCGCCAAAATCATCGTAACTCGTCGATTTACAAAAAATTAATCGTCGTGCGTTCTATATAACATGGTGAAGACGAAAACAAAGGCTGGGCGAGGTGACAAACAACCAGAATCACCATCGGATCCGGATGAACCAACTATTGCCGAAGTTCAAAGGCGAAATCGAATTGAGCGTGAAAAAGACAAAATGGCCGCGATTCGAAGGTAATTTCGCAAACCCATTTCATCATATTTGATTATTATGGTTTGTGTATGGATTATTATGTTGTTTTGATGGGTGAATCGATTGATTTTGTCCCAAAAAACCATTTTCAGAGCCATATTCGGCCCCTAAAAATACCCAGAATAGGGGCCGAATGCTCCATTGTTCTTGAGAATGAAGAGCTATTCGGCCCCTATTGTGGATTTTTTTAGGGGCCGAATGTGGATTCAGCCTGTAATTTTTTTTTTTTTTTTTGGGCCGAATATGTCTTCGGCCCCTAAATGTAACTAAAGATAGAGGCCGAATGTTGATTCGGCCTCTACGACCCCCAAGTGATAGAAGCTGAATATTGAACCTTGTGCTCAATTTGTTAATACTTGTTGCGTGTAATGCTTAATGTGTTGAATGTATAGTTGTATGAGTTGAAATTGGGTGTTTTAAGTTGAATTTATGACATATATGAGCGAGCGGGATGTTGTTGTGTTAATGTTTTATTTAGGGGTAAGAAGGGGAGAATGGAAGTTTCTCCGCACAAACAAGGGCAAACACCGGTAGCTCGCAATCCTGATAAACCCTTGGGTGCCGACCATAGGCTCAAAAAGCCGGGTGCCGTGGTTATCAGTGAACCATCATCTATGGGGAGAGAAGATGAAGTTGTTGAAGAAGAAGATGTTGAAGAAGAAGCCCCCCAACAATCAAGGAAAGGCAAAGAGAAGGTGGTTGCGACTCCTCGTAACATACACAGTAATGTTCCAGCAAGTCACTTGTTATTAGAGCCTTGAAGAGACGGAAAACCCCATGGTCTTCCACGCGATGGTGGTAAAGTGTTGATTGGTTACGCGGAGTCATATGCTTCCGTAGTATATAAGACCAAGGTATGTGTATCGACCGAGAGACAATGGTGAATTCCTTTATTTATGTTTTTGCTTTCTAATTTTTTTTTTTGGCTGGACGACAATTCATTTCATTATATTGGGTTGTAGGATACCGGAGATGCAGTCCGGTTACATAGAGCACAAAAAGCGGCCAAATGGAGTCTTGACAATGAGGTGCAAGGGGTAAAGGATATTGTGGAAAAAACCGGTCTATTGGAGGCAATCAACCATCGTATGCCCGAGAATGATATGGTAACATGATCCTGAACCAGCACACGAATGGTGGAACTCACTTGACTCCCATAATATTCGTGTGGAGGAACTTGGACACATCATGAATGATCCAGCTGAAACGGTTGATGGGTACATGGCTTGGTACAATGAGATTTCTCACCCTCTTATTGTTAACCGGGAATCCCAGGCTGTAGTAGATGAGCAAAGGAGGGCGGATGAGGCAAAGGAAGGATCTAGCAAGGCCAAAGCTAGTAAGAAAGCTTCCTCAGTTTTCGAGAAGGCCAAAGACTTATTTGTAAGTGTTTTCCATTGTATTTTTTTAATAACATAAGGTTATGCAAGTATAAATGATAACATTTTGTTGTGATTTGAATTGTGTATAGCTATCAAAGTCTAGTATGATTTTGAAGAAAATGAAGTCTAAGTTGGGGTGCAAGAAAGCTATTAGTGTGGCCGAATACCGTAGCTGCCATGATGAATGGGAACAACTGATTGAAAGCTATGCCAGTAACACAATGGCAAGTAAGAGGCCGCACAATGAGGGAGAAGGTTCGAGTGGAGCCGGTGGTGCTAATGATGGTGATGGTGATGATGAAGAAATTGATGGTGGTCGCGCTAAAAGAGGGGATGGTGGTCGCAAGAAAAGAGGACGTGGACAATGAAGCTTAGAACTCTTAATGCTTGAACTTTGAACTCTTTCAACTATTATCTTTGTTCTTCTTTACGTTATGTTTGTGTTAGAATCCTTTGTTTTCTTTTCAAACTTGAAACTCTTAATCTATGTATGTAATGCTTTGGGTTATTTGGTTATTTGGTTATGTTATTTGTTATGTTGAGGAAGAGAAGAACAAGGTACAAACAAATATGCAGGGTACATTCGGCTTCTATTTATGTTTATCGTGAGGGCCGAATAAAAACATTCGGTCCCTATTTCCATATACATGTTAGAGGCCGAATACACATTCGGCCTCTTTTATTAGGATGAGTTACAGGCCGAATGTTGCACTGTGCTACAATACTTTGCACACCTCAACATTCGGCTTCTATTCATGTTTAACGTGAGGGTCGAATGTTAATTCGGCCCCTATTTGTTGGATGAGTTACGGGCCGAATGTTGAGGTGTGCTCTATTACTTTGCACACCTCAACATTCGACTTCTATTCATGTTTATCGTGAGGGCCGAATGTTGATTCGGCCCCTATTTGTTGGATGGGTTGGGCTGAATGTTGCACTGTGTTCCATTACTTTGCACACCTGGACATTCGGCTCCTATTCATGTTTATCGTGAGGGCCGAATATTGATTCGGCTGCTATTGAGGTATTTAGGTTAGAGGCCGAATGTGTAAGGAGGAAAAAATGACCTACTTTGCCCATCTTATTTCGAAATAGGAGGGGAAAATAGGTCATTTCACAATTTATATTTTTATTTCAAAATAGAAACACTTAAACATTCGGCCTCTATTACATAATATCGTGAGAGCCGAATGTGCATTCGGCCCCCTATTTGGACTTATGTTAGCAGCCGAATCCACATTCGGCTTGTAAAAGTTAGAGGTCGAATGTGGCTTTATATTATAGAGAAGCTCAACATTCGGCCCCTATTATGAGAGCCGAAGTGTTCTTCCTCTGGAACATTCGGCTCTCATAATAGGGGTCGAATGTTGCTCTGGTGCGACATAAAAGTCTCACCTTTAGCTCGATTTCGGCCGTAGAAAGGTGATTAAACATGATTTTGAAGTATACCTATGTATTTGAAGCATTGGGTTCATCATAAATTTGAATCACACAAAAAAAACCCCAAAGTTTTTCTTTTTTAGTTTTTTTCCCCTCTTTTTCTTCTCTCTCAACCCAAAAATCAAACCCAAAAAATCTGATTTTCTCTCTCTATAAATTATCTAAACCCTTAATTATATACTTAACTCTTAGAGCATCTCCAATAGTGGGTGGAAAAATTCATACGTGGGGGTCTTGTTTAGACCTTTATTTTGAAGGGTTTATGTGGGTTAACCTTAAAACTAGAAAACTATCTCCAACAGTGGGTGTAACTTTTAGGATATCGTATGTGGATAAGATCTTAACCATTTAATTCAATTTAAAATAATTATTAATGGAAAGAAATTTAAAATTGAGGGTCTTTCCGAAAGTCTAGTTAAGACTTTCTCTAACACCTTTTGTAGTCCATGTCATCACTCCTAAACTCTAAGACCCCACTGTTGGAGATTCACTTTCAAAAATATTGGGTCTTAGATTTTATGTGGCAATAAAAATTAAAACCTCCACCCACTGTTGGAGATGCTCTAATCTTATTACTAGATGACCGCTACCACGGTGGGAGTGGGCCGCCCGATCGAAGAAAGAACAAAAAATTTATAAATTAAAAAAAAATGTAAGTAAAAAAAGTAAATAAACCTTAGACTCTACATTGTTGCATTTTATAATTCTTGCAATCGTTTCTTCTTTTGGCGCCTTTTTGGAAGTGCCTTGCATTCACCAATTTTTGCTAGTCTTTCAAAACTAAACATGGGGTAGAATGCAAGATCTGAAAGTTTACTTGTACGCGATAATGCAACAAATGTTAAACCAAGACTCGCCTTTGGTCCTATATTTACTACTGATTGGGCAAGTGTTAACCCTTGACTTTTATACACTATGATTGCCCAGCACAAAATAAGCGGTAACTATGTACGCTGACATGTTACTTCCGAAGACGATACCCAACTTGTTGTGATGGGAACGACCAAGAAACATAAATTTTTAGTCAGCGATTAATATAACGACCCAAAAATTGATCATTCTCGGGAAACAAATTGCGATGAAATTTCAATTTCCAAATCCTTAGACTATGATGAAATTTTGTCAATTTTTTTAAATCTCTCAAACATATAGAGATTAAAAGCTTTGAAATGATTCCCTCCCTTCTCCCGACGATATAGTTAAGTCAAAAAAAAATATAACATATGGTCTGCCCAATGTTAAATTTGTTAGTGGCTAAATTTGATGTGTTATAATACATCAAGATTAGGTAATCTCTTATTTATTTTGCTCCACGTGTTACAAAAAAAGTCTGCATGATTAACAGGTGTATATAAGACTTAAAGAGTTGAGAACAATGATAAGTAAATATGCAGATAAATCGAGATTGTGAATCGTGTTCATGGTAATTTTTATGGATAAAAATTTAGAAATTTTTACATCTCCCACCAACATAACATATACTAGTACTAATTATTACTACCATGCATTTAGACACATCTATTCTATTATAAAAAGAGAACTCCCCTGATGAACAGTGGTGAAAAGTAAATGAAGCTGGACAATTTGGAAATTCGAAATTACCCTTACTTCTATGAACCTATTAAAAAGGCCTTTTTAAATCAAATTGGGGTAAAATAGTAAAATTATAAAATTATTAGCGGTGAGAAATTGAGAGTTCACATGTGGAGAGGGATAATGGTGTATTAGGAAAATGAATGGGGCCACATGAGAGAGTACCTGGCCGAAGAGTGAATTTTACTTTATTTTGACACGTGCAAAGCACGTGGCCGTTTTCTAGTAGTAGAAACTACTAATTAGTCCTAATATGAAACTTTATATTTCAGTTTAGTCCTGTGAGCCAATCAAGATTATTATTTAGTCCTAGAAGTTTTTTGTTTGGTCCTAATATTTTTATTTAGTCCTTTTTTTTATTGTTTGGTCCTTGAGTGAACGTTACCCACGTGGAGTGACATCATCATGCTTTTTAATATTACAGAAATACCATTTTATCTTTTATTCTTTATTCTTTATAAAACTAATGAAAATTTATTAAAAAATCAAATATCTCAAGAACTACAATTCAGAATTAAACAAATTTTATATATTTCGAAAGCTCTTGACGAGATCTATACAACGAGTACCATTGTCACTATATTTCGAAACATTTTTTTCACGTTACCCGGTGACGGATTTCATTTCAGAAAATGAAGTACTAAAACGGATTTCATCTCATACTATGAAGTGCTAAAATAGATTTCATCTCATATTATGAAGTACTAAAATAGATTTTATCTCAATGTATGAAGTCATAAATGAAATTCATCTCAAAATATGAAGTGACAAAATAAAATTCATTTCATAAGGATTATAAATTAAAGTAGAATTCATCTACAAATATGAAGTGCTAAATGAATTTCATTTTAAAATCTGAAGTTAAAAATTGAATTCATCTAAAAATATGAAGTGATAAATGAGATTCATCTCAAAATATGAAGTTAAAAATTGAATTCATCTCAAAATATGAATGATAAATGAACTTCATCTCAAAATATGAAGTTAAAAATTGAATTATATCAAAAATATGAAGTTAAAAATTGAATTTCATCTCAAATATGAATGATAAATGAACTTCATCTCAAAATATGAAGTTCAATATCAAAAATATGAAGTTAAAAATTGAATTCATCTCAAAATATGAAGTGATATATAAATTTCATCTCAAAATATGAAGTTAAAAATTGACTTCATCCCAAAACATGAAGTTAAAAATTGAATTCATCCCAAAACATGAAGTACCATTACCGGTAGTGTAAAAAAATGTTCCGAATCATATCAACAATGGCACTCGTTGTGTAGAT
The DNA here is from genome assembly GCA_023529015.1 of Papaver nudicaule. NCBI lineage: Eukaryota > Viridiplantae > Streptophyta > Magnoliopsida > Ranunculales > Papaveraceae > Papaver > Papaver nudicaule. The sequence continues at coordinate 365 of JAJJMA010261389.1, read as the reverse complement.
CTCGTCAAGAGCTTTCCGAATATATAAAATTTGTTAATTTTCGAGTTATATTTTGGGATATTTTATTTTAAAATGAAAGAAAAGATAAGAAAAATGAGAGTTATTATACTCTTTTAATAATTGGATCAAAAAAAAATACTCTTTTAATAACAAAGGACTAAACAGAAAAGTCACTTTTGTAACAGGACTAAATGGATATAGATCCACCTAAAAAAGGACTAAACAGTTTTTTCCCCTTTCTAGTACCCGTATAATGTTAGCTGTGCCACATCTAGTTTGACCAGCTTACTTATCATTGACTCATTGTATAATTTAATTGACAGAAGAAGAAAAATCATTTGTATCTTATCTCTTCGTATCTAGTA
>JAJJMA010261340.1:0-13271 GCA_023529015.1 Papaver nudicaule | reverse complement strand
GATGGATATGGCACCTTGAGTACCTATGCAGATTTTCTACTCGTACATAATTATTCACGGATTGGGCTGTAAAAATCGTCCTTTGAGGCAATTCGTAATCTGCCAGATTTCCGAATTTGATTAGGAGACTAGAATATCATGGATTCAATAAAGTCCATAATCATCTAGGACTTGGATCAGCGAGATCCATAAGTAGAGGGAACTCAAGAATGAATAAATGGGACCCTCAATCTATGGTGAGTGATAAAAAGGGGGCCCTACCATTGTTTTGAAGGCGACCTATGAAAGTGGGGTCTACAATAAGAGTTGCGCTAGCAATAAAAGTCAGGCCACGACATGGATCACGGCTAAAGGCCCAAAAGTGTAGGGCCGTGGCATGAGTCACGACCAAGACCAAGCTAGGTAAGGAGATATTTTAGCTTTAGGAAGGCAAGGGATGGCCATGAGCAAGGGAATGGTCGTGGGCCTCCATGAGTGTGAGCTAGGGATGGCCATGAGGCCTCCGCGAACGTGAGATAGGGATGGCCATAAGGCCTCCACGAACGTGAGCTAGGGATGGCGTGAGTTCAAGCAAGGCTAGGAGGGAGATATTCTAGCTTGGAGAAAGCAAGGGAATGGCGTGGGCTAGGATGGGATGGGCCACTCATCCATGGACTTGAGCTAGGCGAGCCAAAAGATGAGATTTTTTAGGACAATTGAGGGGCGTGAGCTAGGGATAAGTTTTAGCTAGGGAAGAGGAGGGACGTGAGCTAGACGAGACGCGTGTATGAGCATAGGCTAAGGCGCGTGCACATGCATAGGAGCATGCATAAGTATTTTACGCGTAGGCTAGGGATGTGGACCAAGCTACTAGGCCATGGCCGTGAAAGATCAAAACATAGATATGATGATCAAATTTCTAATCCCTATTGTAAAATAAATTCATACCTTGTCTCGAGCTATTCCAGGATGCCAAAAATTGATGTAAAATTACTCTTGCAACCTCCTCGCCAAAAAACACCATCAACAGTAGGCAATCGCCTCTTGGCAAGGCATAACAGAAGGAGATTTTACGATTTTATCCCTTCTTCATTTTTCACCATCTACATTAAGTCCCCTGGTTAGTGTAGAACAGTAATGTTTCATGCTAAGCACCAGATGGTGAGAGCAATCCCAATAGTCATTTAGGTTCTTATATTATGGACATTAGCAGAGATTATATCGAGCTAATATTCTAATGCGAATCATAGCTGTGATGTAAAGCTGAGAATGAGACTATGTGTGTGAAAACATGCAAGTGTAGTTAGCTAATTTTTTTTTATTAATTTTTTTTTTTTTTTTTGCAGGTGATGGGAGACAAGATGGGTGGTGCCATGGTTGGCACCACGATGGCCGAGGCATGGCAGAAAGCCATGGTTACGGCGCCATGAAGGCTAAGTGGGTGTATGGGTGTGGCCATGGCGCAAAACCCTAAATTTGTTTATATTTTATTTATTTTTTATTTTATTTTTACGTGGTGCCTTGTGGCGCCACGACCTAGGTTCCTTTCATCTTTTCTCTTCTTTTTTTTTATTTGTGGCGCCATGGGTTTCATGGGTCACAAAATTTGTGGCGCTACAAGCTTTTGTGGCGCCTTGACTTTTCTAGAGAAGGGAATACTATGCTTAGTGGGATTCCCAGTATTACGTATGTGAATACATACTTAGGCTAGGTCTTAGCCAAGAAAATAAAAGAAAGGAGAGGTTTTACCCGTTTTAGCAGAGAACTTTTCCTCCTTCTTTCGTTGTCGTGATCAGGTCCTTGTTTCTCCTTGATCGTCTCCACTTGGCGAGTGGTTCTGCAATTAGCTAATTTCTTGAGAAGCGCCTTTGGTGCAAGCTTGGGTGGCGTACTCTCCAGTGAGCAAGAAGCGGCCATTGGTATTCGAAGTTGAATCCGTAGCGTTGAGTGAGGTGGAGCACCAACACTTTACGAAACAATGACCAATCCAGTGGTAACCGGCAGCAGCAGTCGGTAGAGAGATACCAGGGAGTCGATTGTATTCTTGTTCTTGGCGTAGATCTGAACGTCTCCAGTTTTGGTGTAGAACATGTGCCTTCCCGCCTTACATATCCTCTTAACGTGTTTATTGTGGAGATCCCATACTCTCGGTATCACCTTATAGAGAATTCCTCCAAAGCACGATGATTGCGCCAAGTCCCCAATCGTTGAAGAGGGTGTTAGAGTTAAAATAGGCGAACTACTTGATGAATATGTTTACCTCGTCGCCTTTACTGAGTAGTAAAGTTATAGGAGTATTTTGTTGTAAATTCTGACAGTTCGCGTCTTGCATTTTCCTTGGTGTTTGCGTCATATCTCCTAACTCACTTGTTGTATCATCATGAAATTTTTACACATGGTAGTAGACATCTAGGGTAGTATTGTGTCCAAAAATATCTACGAGTATCGTCGTAGATTTTCCGCAGTACTTGACGTGGTGTTGCACATGATTCCTGACTGCACGTCTCGCGTGTGCTGTAGTGTTTGTATTGTATCTACCAATCCCCTTGCTGGATTAAAATGAAATTTTAGTATGTACTGGGAGACATACAGAGAAAGATTGTGTCCAAATATCTTTCCAAAATACCTTGTTGATTTCTCAAACCGTCTGTTTCTTCACAACCAAAGTTGCTGGCGCAGGAAATTCGGACAGCTTTTCTTTTCCTCAATGTTCACGCCATATTTCTCAAACCACATGGAGTTATTGTATGAAATTTTACCATGTAGTTGTAGACGTTAAAACGAAGTTTGTGTATTAATTTTACCCAAGAATTCCTCACGATCTTTCCGCAGCAACTGTTTTGGCTTCGTATGTACGTTCTGTCCACTTGCTTCGGTGTGTACTGTAATGTTTGCGCCATATCTCTTGATCCACGAATTGGATCGCCACTAAATTTTTACACATAACAGTATACACCTGTAGAAAGATGGTGTCTAAAAATCACCTTCAGATCTTTTACCAATCTCCCGCGTTGCTCGTTTACAAGAAGGCCGTTGTACAACGAACTTGGTATGTAGTCGTGAGCACGCCTTTGTTTGTCTCCAGAGTAGGTTTGATCCATGGAGACCCAAAATAAAATAACTTCTCCACAAGATGGTTTATAGTTTTTGATTGGTAACTAGCGTTGAGGCTGTAGGTAATGATGTTGATCCAAAGGGTTAATGAAGGATGGGAGGACATTCTGTAGAGTCATAGAGGTATACGATGGTGAAAACATCTTGTGGGACCAAGGTTAGGTGAACTTCTTGTTGTAAGAGATATCTTCTGGGGAAGGTAGTTTTCAATTTTGTGGAGCTGTGGGAATTTTTGTGAAAGGTGTTTCATGGCTCCATGAGCACGAAGCCACAGGAATAATTTTTAATGGAAGATGTTTCGTGGCTCCACGAATGCGGAGTCACGGAGATAGTTTTAGTAAAAGGTATATTGTGGCTCCATGACCGTAGAGCCACGATAATATTTTATGGTGGAAGGTATTCGAGAATTTGAAACTTGTGAAGTTCTAGTGAGACAAATACCTTTAATACCCGTATCAAGATTCTTACTCGCACAGCGCTTGCTCCAGAAGCTTTAACTCTGATTTCGTAGTGATGATTGCTCCTTCTAGCATGTTGTGGTAGAATCTTAAGTGAACAGATATTACGTAGGAAGTCTTTCCCATTCTCCATCTATTGGCACATCTTTTGAAGTCCTTGCGCTTGGAACACCCCACTCTGTCATCTTTTTGAATCTGGGTTGCCACCGAAGGATGTTAGATACTCGTTGCTAGTGATAGCTGAGAGGAGCGCCACAACCATGATACTGCTATCTTGCTCGAAAGATGAAGACTTGGTGGCGTTGCTACCAGGAAGATTCTGCAAAGATATGAATCCTGGCGTACGGAGGTTCCTCAAAGGTTTCTGGTGGCTTTCAGGTTTCTGTAGAGGCATCGATAGTGATGTCGGTGTTGATTGGAGTTCTTAGATCTCCCTTCCTTCGAAGGACCTGTAGCGGATAGTACCCTGCTGCATGGATGTTTCTGCTCGAGCAGGTCTGTAGATGGTGAAAAATGAGAGAGGGACAAGATTGTAAAAACACTCTCTAACCAGGCCTAACCTAGAGGCAATTGCCTATTCAGGCACATCTCTATAGCTCAGAATGCAACCCGTTCTACGAGCTGAATAAACTCTCTATGAGTTCTCTCTTATAACCCCCGGTGGAGAGGATGATATCATAGTGCAGTACTAATTATCTCAACAACACATTAAACCCATTAATCTGCTTCATGTCGACATCGCCTCGAATTCCTCGGCATCAGAACCAGATCACTATATGGTACATGGTGAAGAGTTAACAGAGACGCATCCTCATGGATTTCCTCTTTATACGACTCAACATTCGAGTCTTAATGAAAACCTCAGGAATATCGAAGTTCTAGGCCTGTCCAGAGCTCCCTGAGAAGCATACAACAGCCTAAACAGGCTTAAACAGACCTCATCCCAAACTCAGGATGGTCTAACATACCATGGATAAACACGCCATGACTTCAAGTATGTTGTAGCGTAAACACGCACACCATAACCAAGGCATAGCCGGCACGCACCAGCTGCAACAAAGTTGACCTTGGCCAAATGCCAAAGTCATAGCGCCATATAGCATGGCACCACGAACCATGAGCCACCATGAGTTCACGAGAAACTAGCCTCGGCCAAAGGCCAAGGCTGTGGCGCCATGAACCATGGATCCACAACGAGTTGGCCTTGGCCAAAGGCCAAGGCCGTGGCGCATTGAGCCATGGCGCCATGATAACGGGGCTAGTGCTAAAGCGCTTTAGAAATTAGCATTGGCCAAAGGCCAAGGCCGTGGCGCCATGATAACGGGTTAGCGCTAAAGCGCTTTGGAGGTTGGCCTTGGCCAAAGGCCAAGGCCGTAGCCCCTTGGGCTATGGCGCCACAAGCCAATGGCGCTATGAACTCCTGGCCTTGGCCAATAGCCAAGGCCACTCCTATACTCGTGTCCTGGAGGCACCACACTCACGTTGGTCATGACAATTAGTCATACGACTCTACTCAGACTCAACTCAACTCAACTACGCAATATCTATGTATCACTCGAGACATCAAAACATCACACGGGGGGATAACTTTAGGGGTATTGGTCTGGCGGTCTACGGCAGTTGAAAGAAACTGATGGAGATAGTGGACAGTTACGAGAAGATGGTGCGAGTGGACATGTTCTACACAACTCAGGCAGTTACAGAAACCAACTCATGTCCTCCACTCTTCCACGACTTCCACCTCCTTTGTCGAGAGATCAGGGTGAGTTCAAAACTATAAATAGAGGCCTCCTCTATCTTCCAAGGCAGAACATCTTTCCATAAACAACCAGATATTCAGAACACCTGAATAAACCAGAGCCTCAGAAGTAAACACACCTAAGCAACCCAACACCCTTCTTGCCTTGGAGATTTCCAGTCACCTTCACGACGGAAATCTTGAACTCTTACACCCAAAACACATCCTCAACCTGATCTCAAGTTTCTTCGCTATTTCCCTCCCTAGATCAACCTCTATCCTCTCTGTGACCGAACCAAGACGTGAACGGCCATTGACTTGGTTTAGGCTCGTCTTGTTCGACTTTGATCTCGAACACTACGAAAGTACCCAGAGACGGTGCATTGTTTTTCCAGGTAAAAACAGTTGGCGACCACAGTGGGAGATCATTCTCTCGGTTCCAGAAAACTTTCTCAAAGATGGTTGAACTTAGGTCGGGATCAAACACCAAAAATCCCAACTCTTCAACTGATGGTGTTGTAGCCCCTAACACAACACCTACCAACCCACCTGCATCCGGCACCACGCCACCTGTTACCCAAGAAAATCCCCCTTCAACACCTATCATCTCGGCTATCCCCATCACCCCAGTGACTCCTAATGCTCCAACCCACACCTCTGGAAAGAACCCTTCCTCCACAGTTAAGGTCAACACTACCGCCGAGAAAGGAAAAGGAGTATCGGGAGCATTAACCATGGAGGAATTAGCCAGACGACAAGACGTCCTCGTAGAAAGTCAAGACAAAATGTTCGACACTCATCTAGGAATCCTGGATTGTCTCAAAACTCTAACCTCGAAGCTGTCAAGTTCACCAGTCAAGGAGACCCCTGAAGTTGCTACTACAGGTGCCGGCTCGACTGTTATCCACATCCGAGATGACGAAGCGCCTTCTCTCCCAGAAGAATCTTACCAAAGAGGAGGACAACCATCCCGCTATGTCACGGCAGACGACTTGGAAAAGATGCTACGAAATCGAGAAAGAGAAATGGCGCTACCTATCCACCAACACCGGCCACCATACCCGCACGAAGTCCAGAGGATTGCCCTCCCCAAAGGATATATATCGCCCATGTTCTCATTGTATAACGGAACTGGGAATGCACGTGAACACATCTCGCGATTTCTGGAGTCCCTGGGGGAACACGAGTACAACCATGTCTTGAGACTCAAAGAATTCTCGAAGTCTCTCACTGGAAGAGCCTATACCTGGTACAATAATCTTGCTCCGAACAGTATTGGGACCTGGGGCGAAATGGTGAGTGCGTTCTACCGCAAGTACTTCTTCGTGTCTGAGCAGATAACACTATCCGATCTCGGCAGAATGTTCCAGAGACCTAGCGAGCACCCGAACGACTACGTCAAGAGATTCAGAATCCAAGCCCTTGACTGCCACGACCCGAACGTCACGGAACAGCAGTTGGTTGAACTCTGCATCAACGGAATGATTCCTGTATACCGAGCCCTCTTGGAGAACCTCCACTTTCAGACCTTCTCCGAACTCCATGAAGCTGCGAAGAGGTCCGCCACCACTGCACTCGCCCTGTTAGAAAGGACCAAACCCCTTAGGAGCGAAAAGACCCGTGTCACTCGCGGAGATAGGAGGCTAATCAACAAGCAATACAACAACAACTTACCATCCATGGGCGCCATCAGCGAATGAGGGAAGAGGAAAAGCCCCGTCACGGAAGTGACGCATCCAAAACGTATTAATTCAGCTCCAGGGACCCCGAGCAAGAACATGAACCAAGGAGGGCCGCAACAACCAGAGATGCGGAGGCAAAAAGCCAGGCCAGAGATACCGGACTACCCATTTCCCATGGAGGAGGTACTAGAGTTGTTAGACACTTGGATCCAGGACGGGGCAATCGAACTCCCTCCGATACGACAACCTCCTACAGCCGAAGAGGTAGCAAGCCCAAGGTACTGTCGCTATCACCGAGTCACTACTCACCCTACCAAGGACTGCTTTACCCTTAAGCGAATTTTCCAAGCCAAGGTGGAGTCCTGGGAATTACACCTAGGAAACGAAGGAGTATACCAAGATCCTCTACCAGTTCGAGCATTCACCCTCCCTGAGGAACCGGTGAACAAGAGAGTGGAGGAGATAATGTGCCAACTATGCGAGACTCTCTGTCTCTCGAAACCACAGCGGAAAGACATGTTCGCAGCACTCAATATGGTAGTGTCGGGAAAGCGCCTACCCTTCAAGGAAGTCAATGAACAGACAATGCCCAAGCAGGGGAAGCCAACAGAAGGACAAGGCTGGGGACTCCTCACAACCACCCGCCTCTCTCATGCTGAAATCTCGAAGACACTTATCAACCCGGGATCTCCAGTGAACATCATGTCGGTCAAGACTCTCAGAACCGCTAACATCCCTCGCAGCAGAGCTATCCATGCCCCTGCCATCATCAAAGGTCCTGACGGGGTCGAAGTACGCACTTGCGGGTGGATCGACCTTCCCGTTGAAATCGCCACAATCCCAACCATAGCGGAGTTTCACATTGTTAAGGGAGTCGTCGAGAGCGACATGGTGTTGGGACGCCCATGGATCTACAACAACCAGGGGACACTTCCTTTGGAGTTCATGGAGCGGTTTGTACAAAAGAGCAGCATCGCGGAGGCAGTAGTCACGCCGACAGAACCCAAGGGAGTCAATGAGGACCCCCTTGACCAAGAAGGTACTTCGTCCACCCCTCTTTTATATGATGTCCACATTCACCGAGTTACTGGGGATTCACCACGAGGAGAGCCGTTCGAGAGGAAAACCCACAGTAGATGTCGGCACAGCTATAAGAATCTTCATCAAAGCCCTTCAGGAATCCGGAATTGTACGTGACAAGCCATACAACGTTAAGATCCGAGGAGAAGGCGAACTCATCCCCTACGACATACCGCCGGAAGTCTTAGAGACTATCCCAGACTTCAAAGAATATGTAGAATTGTTCAACCTCAAACAAGAGGTGGGGGAGAGCGCAGTTGCATATGTGGAAAGGTTTCGCAAGAAGGCGAAGGAGCTTCTGCCTAACCATGATTCACTCCACGCCACATTGGCCGTGGGATTGAACTCGGTTTAGGAAGGTTTCACCAAAAACCTAAAGGAGGACGACACTAAGCCTCCTGTTTATTGTATTTGCATTCCTCCAAAGCAGCGCATCATGGCGTGCAGTAGATAGGACTTCCATTTTAGCAGATTTAATTAAGAAAAGTATTTCATTTCAATATCTCTTAGAAAACACAATCCTATCCAATCAATAGAAAATACCTACAACCTATCCAATGTTCGAAATACAAGAAGCCATCTACTTAAACAAAAAAAAAAAAAAAAAAGTAACCACTAGTTGAGAATATCACTCAAGACCCCACTAGGTCCACCTTTGTAAAATAGCCTTAGCCGCTCCAGCTCCCTTTCCTCCCTCTGCAACTCAACCTTCAACTCCGCCACCTTCTTCTTCTTCTCCCGGAGAATCTCCTGAGACCCCTGAGCCTTGGCCCTTTCAAACCTGTCACGCAGCCAAGCCACATTGAAATCCTTAGACTCGCTGCAGCTATAGAAACCTCCCAATCTTGGACATCAAGTGGATCCTCGGAGCCAATGGATTGGGCCATCATCTCGGTCACCCTCGACAACAGAGTACCGACTATCGACTCAGAAAGTAGCCGCTTCTCCCCGTTACGAGCAATATGGCCGAATTTCCTCCAAATCCGGTCATACAGTGTCTGATACTCATTCAACACCGGAAAGTTGCCTACCAAGGCATAGCCATGACGAACTTTGCCTACGAAGGAAGGGAAAGCAACTCCGGCGCCAGGATAGACAGACTCCTGATTCACACCGCCATTAGGTGTCTTCTCAGTTGAAAAGATAGTTACCTCCGCTCCAGCTGAAACACTCTCGCTCCTTTGGAGGAGCGACGTCCAAACCGCCGCTTGGTGATTGCCTCAGAGGGAAAGCCGCTCCCGAATCCTTTGGAACGACTTCGCCAACAACCCCGGGAACAGTTGTCCCCACGTCGCCACTCAATCTTTCCCCACTCTTTAGTGTTCCCGCGATCTCCGAGACAGTAGCAGCCTCAACGCGACCCTCATTCTCCTGCTCCTACGGAGACAAGACCTCGAATGGTTAGTCAGCACTGATTATACAAAGGCGAGCCTGAAAGAGAAACAACCGGCAAAGAAGCAAGCTCCGGCAGGCCTTACCTGGGTGAATCCATGACCATTGGCCTCGCTAGGAAGAGAAGAAGCGCGAGGACTCGCACCAGTTGGCTCGTCTACCTCCTTTCTCACCTCCGCGTCAACAGCTGGGGACTCCCTGGAATTTTCACGATCCTTTGATACCGAACCCTGCAAAACAGCATAGGAAGATCAGCCAGGGAGGAGATACATTTATAAAGGACAATAGACCCTTCCGGGGTTTGAACAACTTACCCGAGATGGGAAGGGACACGAACTCATCACGAGGGAAAGAGCAACGAAACGACCCTCAGGTAATTCCATCCTACTACACTTAATCTTCTTCTTAGGTTGGACAACCGGAGGAGGCGCCATCTGTCACCAGGGGAGATCAAAGTCGAACAAATCTAGCCTAAACCAAGACAATGGCCGTTCCAGACTTGCTTTGGTCACAAATGAGGAGATAAGGTTGGTCTTAGGGAGGGAAGCAAAGAAAGAGTGAGATCAGGTATTTCTGGTTGAAAATGGTAATGTGTGTCGTTTCTGAATAACTTGGGAAGATGATGGTTTCTTTCTGATTTCGCAAGGATTTCTGAATTGAATCTTAATCTCAGCTTTTGCTCGAAAGTGAAGGGTGAATCGAGATGAACTGAAAGTGAATTAGACTAAGATAAGTTGTGATGAGTTGTTCCTGGAAACAGATGGAGTCATTAATTTATAATATGTTCAGAAATACACTGATCTCTTGTTAATCGTGGAGGAAAATAGTAAAGTGGAGGTAGTGGAATGATGGAGTTACTCTCGTAGGGATAACTTAACTGCAAGTCATGCCCACTTCTCATTAACCCAGTATTCCCACGAGTATATCTTCTTTCTAAGTGGGTGTCACGCCACAACTGTCGTGGACCGCCAGACCAAAACCCTAATTGAACTCCCCCTATTTGTGACACGTTTTGACATCTCTGTTGAATGATGCATGTAACTCTTCGTTCGAGTAAGTTTGTATTGACTTTGTTGACCTTTTCATCGCTGGATGTTGAGTCTTCTAGCAATACTTATTATAAGAATGTGAGATGATCTTCGTGTTTAGAGAATATGGATACTTAAGAAATGTCTCAAACATGTGTTTGGCTAAAGTAGTATTATCATGAGATAACCTCTATTACATGAAATATAAGCAGAACAGATCATGAAAACAAACTTGGCCACAGACGACCAAAGCGCACCATAGACTGGCACTTCCTGCAAGCTTATTCTGACCAAGCGGTCAGCGATATCTCAGATTGTCATTATAACTTAGGTTTGGCCAAGTGGCCAGTGCTATCCCAGTGAATCTTGGTCTAGTGGCCTAAAGGGATGGCTAGCGCCGTTCCTTGAGTAATTTGATTATGAATGGCAAGTGCTATCCCTCGAGCATTTGATGAATTTTTTGAACATGGATGGCTAGCGCCGTCTTATGCACTTTGGTTAGGGATGGCCAGCACCGTGTAATGGCCAAGCACAACAGGGCGGCGTAGGACCATAAGATGGCGCTGGCCTGAATATCCTCGTTTACTCAGGGTCGTTGCAGTAGTTCTGCTCTCCTGTTTCATTACCATTTGGCATGTGACCATAGGATGGTGCTGACCAAAGAGGGAAAAGCTTGACCATGTAATGGCCAAGCACAACAAGGGCGGCGTATGACCATAAGATGGTGATGGCCTGAACATCCTTGTCTAACTACCAGGGTCGTTGCAGTAGTCCTGCTCTCCTGGTTATGTTATGGTTCATGATACTTTTTAGGGTGATGCAAAATATTATTATTTATCATGGGCTCGTTCTAAGTCCATTGTGTTGTTTTACATTTTTGCCCATATTTTAAAATCCACCACCTACATTAAGTCCCCTGCTTAGTGTGGAAGGATGTTTATTCCAAAGTAAGCATATGATGGTGATTGGTCAGCATAATACAATAATACATTTTAGGCAGTATGAGAATAAACAAAAGCCCAAAAGTTTTCCCTTATCCAACGAGCCTGGCTAGAGTTTTAAGAAGGTTGGTCTTAGGGAGGGAAGCAGAGAAAGAGTGAGATCAGGTATTTCTGGTTGAAAATGGTGATGTGTGTGGTTTCTGAATAACTTGGGAAGATGGTGGTTTCTTTCTGATTTCGCAAGGATTTCTCAATTGAATCTTAATCTCAGCTTTTGCTCGAAAGTGAAGGGTGAATCGAGATGAACTGGAAGTGAATTAGACTAAGATAAGTTGTGATGAGTTTTGTTCCTGGAAACAGATGGCGTCATCTATTTATAGTATGTTCAGAAATACACTGATCTATTGTTAATCGTGGAGGAAAATAGTAAAGTGGAGGTAGTGGAATGATGGAGTTACTCCCGTAGGGATAGCATAACTGCCAGTCATGCCCACTACTCATTAACCCAGTATTCCCCCATTTGTGACACGTTTTGACATCTATGTTGAATGGTGCATGTAACTTTTCGTTCGAGTAAGTTCGTATTGACTTTGTTGACCTTGCCATCGCTGGATGTTGAGTCTTTTAGCAATACTTATTATAAGGATTTGAAATGATCTTCGTGTTTGGAAAATATGGATACTTAAGAAATGTCTCAAACATGTGTTTGGCTAAAGTAGAATTATCCTGAGATAACCTCTATTACATGAAATATAAGCAGAACAGATCATGAAAACAAACTTGGCCACAGACGACCAAAGCACACCATAGGCTGGCACTTCCTGCAAGCTTATTCTGACCAAGCGGTCAAGGATATCTCAGACTGTCATTATAACTTAGGTTTGGCCAAGTGGCCAGTGCTATCCCAGTGAATCTTGGTCTAGTGGCCTAAAGGGATGGCTAGCGCCGTTCCTTGAGTAATTTGATTAGGGATGGCCAGTGCCATCTGTTAGAGCATAGCTCGGTTGAACCCACTGATGTTGCTATCTCAAGTCAGTTGTCAAGTTTATGAGACAAAAACACAATCCTTGATAAGTTTACTCTACAACTCGGACTAGGATAGTTCTAGGTAATCGAGACGAAGACTGATGAAGACGAAGACCGAAGCTTACTACTTGATAAATCATAATGTCCTCGCTGAAGGTTAGAAAGGTATTTCCTTTCCTTATCGTTTTTACCATTTCTACCATACCAATAGTCTATGATGTTGTTTATATGATCCAAAGATATTCTAGGATTTTCGCCTTTGCAATTGTCACACTTGTGATAATATGTATAGGTATAGTATGTTGAGTTGTCTCTTGAAATGACCCCAACGGTGAACGCGTTCATGAACGCGTACATGTGTTGATTTTGGCATTTCATAGAACGAGATAAGTCTGTATGAACGCGTACATACAAGTTCAAGAAATCTCCTGGATTCTCCTGAACTCTATTGACTGCTCTGTGAACGCGTTCATATAAGCCATGCGAAAACTTCCAACTCCATATCTTGAAGTTTTCGGTCTAGGCATGATTAGTTCTCAGACTTGTCGTGACTTGGCCCATGGAATTCAAAAACTTAATCCAAGCGATGTTCAAACTAAGTATTTGGACCAGAAGTCGCAAAGCGATGTCCAAACAAGCATTGGACCAGAAGTCGCGGACCTTCAAACAAGGTTGAGTTTTCTTTAACTTTTGGCTTAGTCCAAAGTTCTTAGAAGATTGAGAATGGGTATTCAAGCTATGGACTTTCCTAGTTCCGAAACTTGCTTGAGCCCTACTCAAGGTTGGTTAAACTTTAAGCAAAGCCTCCCTTGGTGATCACTATAAATAGATGA
>JAJJMA010261318.1:0-12839 GCA_023529015.1 Papaver nudicaule | reverse complement strand
ATAATACTCAGGTACCAGTGGTTACATCATTGATAAAGAAGAAGAAGTAGAAGAAGCAAAAATACATCATAAAACACTGATAAAACCCAGGTACAAGTGGTGTCAACACTGATAGTACCCAGGTATCAGTGGTTACATCGTTGGTTACATCATTGACAAAGCAAGAAGAATCTATCAAAAGCAACAACACTGATATAACTCAGGTACAGGTGTTGTAAACACTGATAATACCCAGGTACAAGTGGTGCCGATGCTAGAATTATGGTTAAAATCAATTTCCAACCAAAAATTAATCTAGGGCAAAAAATTTCAGGTACAATTGCGGTCAACACTGATAATACCCAGGTACAAGTGGTGCCAATGCTAAAATTAGGGGTAAAATCAATTTCAAACCCAAAATTAAAATCTAGGGCAAACAATTAACAAATCAAGCAATTGATCGAATACTCCTACCTTTTTATTGAACATATATCGCTGGTGTTGGTAATGGTGATTGACAATTTCAATCGGAGGAAGAGATGGTGGTGGTGGTGGTGATGGACATGATGACGGTGTTGGTGGTGTTGGAGATGGCGGAGGAAGAGATATCTCGTTGATTTTTTGTGGTGGTGGTGCTGCTGCTTCGATTGTGTTGTTGGTGTCGTTGTTGATGGTGTCGTTATTTTTGTTGGTGGTTTAGATGTTGGCGGTGATGATGATGGTGGTGTAGATGGCGTAGGAAGGTATTTGTTGTTGATGTTGGTGGTGATGTTGGATTTTTTGTGGTGGTGGAGATGGCTGAGATGTTGTCGATGGTGGAGAGGAGATGGGAGATATTTGGTTTCAGATTTGGAACCATCGATATGGTAGGTGGAAGGTGGAATTAGTCTAGTTGTATGCGAGATATTTTTGTTCCCATTTAAGGGTAATTCGGTCCCAATAGTGTGACGTGTACTTATGTCTTTCTAATAAAATTGAAACTTTAACCGTCCTCTAGGACCTGGCCGCTTGCGGCCAGGTCCATTTCATCAAATTTCTCAATCCAATAGTGCTGATGGTTTTTGAGATTTTTACTTCAATAATCACTCTAAGAGTAAAAAATGAATTTCTCTCAAAAGGCACCACCACTATTTGATTTTTTGATTCAACGGTTAAAAAAAAAAAAAATCTAATGTACGCCAGTTTTTTATTTTAAAAAAATAAAGAAGTTGACTTGCATTTCCAGGATCAAATCGTATGTATCTCGTGAGACTTTACATGTACATTATTTTTCTTGATCGATCAAGTGTGGGATATTTCAATAGAGGCGGCCTTAGGTAGGGTTGTACATGGCATGGTATAAACCGTAAAACCGCACCGTTCCAAACCGTTTATGCCTAAACCGAACCCGTATCATCTATCTAATGGCATGGCATGGTTCTTGTTTTGTGAAAACCGTTGTTATTGGTATGGTAATGGTGAACTATAAATACCAAACTGTAAACCGTTGGAAAAACCGGTTAATATGAGCCATATATATATATATATATATATAATTCGTAAAATCAAATCTATACTGTCTAATCTAGATTGGAGAAAGCCATATGGTGTATTTTTATCATTTCCATATGGATTTGCCCATAAACTAAAAGAAATGTTAAACTTTCTTTTTAAAGTATGAACAAATCTCTTTCTTTTTGAAGTATGGATGAATAACTCTTTTTAAAGAAATGCTAAATTTGAACTGTCAGTTTTTTAGAACCGACAAAAGTAACAATTTTGGTAAACCGTTGGTTTTATACCAAACCGTGATAGTTTCATGGTAATCAGAATCGTTAGCAAATGGTATGGAACAATTTGGAAAATTCAAAAACTGTTTTCTACGGTTCTGGTACTGGTATACACTAAAACCGTTTCAAACTGTACCATGTACAGCCCTAGCCTTAGGTGAACTGTTTGAGATAAGATAGGGACCAAGACTTAATGAGAAACTGATATGGCGTAGGCATACAACCCTTCATTGTAGAGTAGACCAATATCCATAGACCACTTGTCAGTCGGTTGTAATCGGTGAGGGTTTAATTGAAGGCCACCTCCTCATAAATGCATGATAGATCAGGTCCGGTCGTCACATTTTGACTAGATGTGTGGACTGGGTGTCAAGGAAGGAATACTACCAGCCCATCCTTCCCATATTAATTGACAAAAAAAGTCGTTGCGTACTCCAACTGTACACCATCTAACTACTTTAACACAGTACTACTTTGGTCTTTGGACTTCTGCTGCTTTTTCTGTCTTCACTCAATGCAGAACAAGTTCGGAAGTGCCACTAATGAGGATTTTTGTTGGTCTTAACTGAGCTTCAAGTTGTTGTGTTTCTTGAAGAAATGAGTATGGCGAATTCAGGGGGAGCAGGAGATTTGGCAAGATCAATGAGTAGATCATTTGCTGATAGAAGTAAAAGAAGTTGGGCATCAACAAGTACAAGAGAAATATGGGCAACACCAAACGCAAGCGCATTTCATAGCAGTACAAGGCATGAAGAAGATGAAGAACAATTGATATGGGCTGCAATTGAGAGATTACCAACTTATGATAGAGTTAGGAAATCAGTCATTTCTCAAGCTACGGGTAGTGGAAGAATACGGCATAATGAAGTTGATGTTGCAAAGTTGGGGTTACAAGATAGGAAGCAATTGATGGATAGTATACTTAAAGTTGTTGAAGAAGATAATGAAAAGTTTCTTCACAGACTTAGATATCGAATCGATAGGTTTGTTATTTCCTTGATTTTGTCATTTCAGTTTGTTCAAGTTTTGTTTGTTTAGTACTAATTGATCTTATTGACAGGGTTGGAATTCGAATTCCTACAATTGAAGTTCGATTTGAGAATTTGTCTGTTGAGGGGGATGCGTTTGTTGCAAGCAGAGCACTTCCGACCTTGTTCAATGCTTCGCTGAACGCCATTGAAGTAATATTTAGTTTGATTCATTTAGATTTGCGAAAATGTTATCTTCAATTAGTCCTTACAATAGAGTGAAAGACTGGTTTTCTACCGTAATTTATATTTCTGCTGCTTGTTGCGCTGATAGATGATTCTTGGTTTTATTCGATGTTCGCCATCGAAGAAAAGAGTTAACAAGATACTTCTAGGATTGAGTGGAGTTGTAAAACCTTCGAGGTGCGCAAGAAATCAGTAGAATATATAGTTTCCATATTGCGTATGCCTTGTATACTAAAATTGCTAATTCGGCTTGGGCAAAATGTGCATTTCAATGTCTTCCATGTTCACGTTCCAGGATGACATTGCTACTCGGACCTCCAGCCTCAGGGAAAACAACAATGTTGCAAGCACTTGCAGGGGAGCTTGATAGAAGTTTACGGGTCTCTCTATGTATCCCTAACTCTGTTTACTTATGTTTGTATGAATTGTGGTGTTCACCATGTCTAATTTTATGTTTGTGCATTCAACAGGAAACTGGAAAAATCACTTACTGCGGCAACGAGTTCTCAGAATTCATCCCTCAGAGAACCTCTGCATACATTAGCCAGCATGATCTTCACTATGCACAGATGACAGTCAGGGAAACATTGGATTTCTCTGGGCGCTGCTTAGGAGTTGGAACCAGATATGACATGCTGACAGAGTTGTCAAGAAGAGAAAAGGATGAGGAAATAAAGCCAGATCCTGAGATTGACACATTTATGAAGGCGACAGCTGTAGAAGGACAAGAAAGCAGTTTAATTACAGATTATGCTCTCAAGGTTCGTCCTTTATAGTACAAGCGGTTACTTACTTCCCTCCATCTTTAAGAAATTTTTGGCCAACACAACTTTTTCTGTTTTTTGATAGATACTTGGGTTGGATATTTGTGCTGATATTATGGTGGGTGGTGCCATGCAAAGGGGTATCTCTGGTGGACAGAAGAAGCGTGTGACAACTGGTATGTATTTAAAACAATAGAAATGCGTAGGAAATTGTTTTCGTGGAGTTACGACCTATATCGGTTTACGGTTTCTTCTGAATTCAGGAGAGATGTTGGTTGGTCCAGCAAAAGCTTTTTTCATGGATGAAATATCAACTGGGCTAGATAGTTCGACAACGTTTCAGATTATCAAGTTTATGAGACAAATGGTTCATGTAATGGACGTGACTATGGTCATATCTCTTTTGCAACCTGATCCTGAAACATTTGAGCTCTTTGATGATATTATCCTACTTTCCGAGGGTGAGATTGTTTACCAAGGTCCTCGCGAATATGTTCTTGAGTTCTTTGAATACATGGGATTCAAATGCCCTGAAAGGAAAGGCGTTGCTGACTTTCTGCAAGAGGTAACTTCGAAGAAGGACCAAGAACAGTATTGGTGCAATAGGGATGAATCTTACAGATACATCTCAGTATCCGAATTTGCGCAGACCTTCAAAAATTTCCACATTGGTCAACAGCTTTCAGCAGAACTCAGAAATCCTTATGACAAATTTAGAACCCATCCAGCTGCATTAGTACATTCAAAATATGGTATCTCCAACAAGGAACTCTTCAAGGCATGCTTTTCGAGGGAATGGTTGTTGATGAAGCGCAACTCTTTCTTATATATTTTCAAAATTAGCCAGATAACATTTATGTCAATTATTACGTTTACAGTATTCTTTAGAACAGAAATGACAGTTGGTACAGTAAGTGGTGGAGGAAAATTTCTTGGAGCATTGTTTTTCAGTCTGATCCAAGTCATGTTTAATGGGGTAGTTGAGCTTAGTACGACTGTCTTTGCACTCCCCGTGTTCTATAAGCAGAGAGATTTGCTGTTCTTCCCCGCATGGGCATATGCTTTACCGATTTGGATCCTCAGGATCCCCATCTCTTTGATGGAGTCGGGTTTATGGGTCATTCTTACTTATTACACGATTGGGTTTGCTCCTGCAGCCAGTAGGTAAGTGCAATTCGTCTCTTACCATTATACTACGTGTTATTGTAGCATTTCCTGTTTATTTTACTTGGCCAAATGCTCAACTATTGGTTGCAGGTTTTTCCGACAGTTCTTGGCATTTTTTGGTGTTCATCAGATGGCTTTAGCTCTTTTTCGCTTCATAGCAGCACTTGGAAGAACAGTGGTTGTTGCGGACACTCTTGGTACCTTGTCAATCTTATTTGTTTTTGTGCTTGGAGGATATATTGTCGCCAAAGGTTAGTTGATATTCGACCGATTATCTCTTTAATTTTGTGGTAATAAGTATGACATGAACCTAAGCAGAAATTTCATTTCCCTCCCCTTTTTTGTTGTTGCAGATGATCTACCGCCATGGCTAAGTTGGGCAAGCTATGCCTCTCCCATGATGTATGGTCAAAATGCCATTACCATAAACGAATTCCTTGATGAAAGATGGGACAAGGTATCATTCGTGCCTCATACTTTGACTACAATTTCCTCTTTAACACATTTTCTCGGTAGAGGTCGGCATAATAACCATGTATTTTTCTTACAGCCTCTTCCTATTGTTGATCCAATTACCAGTCAATCTACAGTTGGGAAGGCCCTTCTCAAGTCTAGAGGCTTGTTTTTGACCAACAATTGGTTTTGGATTTGTATTGGTGCACTCTTTGCGTTTTCTGTTCTCTTTAATCTTCTTTTCATTCTTGCACTCACCTATTTAAGTCGTAAGTCCTTCATCCTTTATTAATATTGGTGTTATGTTCTAGCAATTAAAAGAAAAATATCAATGGCAACCATTCATTCGCGAGATGAATTTACAGCTTCTGGCGACTCCAAGGCTTTGAATACGCATGAGGACGACGATGACAAGAAGAAGTCTAAGGATATCAGACTGCAAGATATTACTGGTTCAAATGGTTCAGAAACAAGAAGAGGAATGGTTTTACCTTTCCAGCCTCTTTCACTTGCATTCAACCATGTCAATTATTATGTCGATATGCCTGCTGTAAGTCACTTGTTAACCCAAGGCTTTGTCGAAGATATTGTATATGCCAAGTTTTCTTAAGTAGTTCCAGACATATGCATGCTTGTCTTATTGTGAGTGCATTTTTAATCAGGAAATGAAAAACCAAGGGATTGACGAAACTCGTCTGCAGTTGCTGAGAGATGTTAGTGGGGCTTTTAGACCTGGTATTTTGACAGCACTAGTTGGTCTTAGTGGAGCTGGAAAAACTACCTTGATGGATGTTTTAGCAGGAAGGAAAACAGGAGGGTACATTGAAGGAACAATTACCATATCTGGATACCCAAAGAACCAAGCAACATTTGCTCGAGTTAGTGGGTACTGTGAACAGAATGATATACATTCACCACATGTTACAGTTTATGAATCTCTTTTGTACTCAGCCTGGCTTCGTCTCTCTGCTGATGTAAAGAAGGAGACACGAAAGGTATATATGTCGCTGTAATCACATTTCTTTAAAGCATGTAAATTGGCCCCTTAGAATGCCACTGATTTTCCATTTCTTCCCTCCTCATGTATCAGATGTTTGTTGATGAGGTCCTGAATTTGGTTGAGCTACATCCATTGAGTAATTCTCTAGTTGGCATGCCTGGAGTAGATGGTCTTTCAACTGAGCAGAGAAAGAGACTCACCATCGCCGTAGAGTTGGTTGCTAATCCATCAATCATTTTCATGGATGAACCAACATCAGGTCTCGACGCTAGGGCTGCAGCAATTGTCATGCGGACAGTGAGAAACACAGTAAATACAGGGAGAACGGTTGTTTGCACAATCCATCAGCCTAGTATTGACATTTTTGAATCCTTTGACGAGGTTAAGATTTCCTTTTTGATAATTCCCCTGGAGTTATGATAATTACTTATATGGATCATGCTGCCTTGATGCCCCTTCTAAGTTGACATGGTTTGTACTTGCAGCTTTTACTGATGAAGGTAGGTGGGCAAGTCACTTATGCTGGATCACTTGGCACTCGTTCTCACAAGCTTGTAGAATACTTTGAAGTGAGCACCATTTTAAGCATTTTCTTTCGACCCACTGTTGATAAGAAGTTTAAAACTTTACATGTCAGTCTACAAATAGTTTTACTGACTATATATATATACGATTTTTTTTGCAGGACATCCCAGGAGTTCCTAAGATTAGGGACGGATACAATCCCGCTACATGGATGCTCGAGATTAGTTCTGCTTCTACGGAAGCCCAGCTTGACGTAGATTTCGCAGAAATTTATGCCAATTCCATCCTTTATAAGTACGAAGGATGCAATACATTTCTGTCCACCTACACATCTCTTACATTATGTCTCTAATAGTTATATCTATGCCTCCAGGAAAAATCAAGAACTCATCAAAGAGCTAAGCACTCCTGCACCAGGTTCCCAAGACCTTCACTTCCCAACAGAGTATTCTCAAGATTATATTACTCAATGCAAAGCGTGTTTCTGGAAACAGCATTGGTCATATTGGAGGAACCCAAGATATAATGCAACCCGATTGTTCACAACATTGGTCAATGGAGTCCTGTTTGGTGTCATCTTTTGGGGCAAAGGGGATAAAACGTAAGTGTTCCATCTCCTCCTATATATGTTGCACTGTGGAAATTAGGACTGCTGGGCTTGTTAATGAAGGGCCTGATTTGTATATTACAGTTCCAAACAACAAGATCTGCAGAATCTTCTTGGAGCTATGTATGCTGCTTGTCTTTTCCTAGGAGCAGGCAATGCAAATTCTGTCCAGCATATTGTGTCAGTTGAGAGAACAGTTTTCTATCGTGAAAGAGCTGCAGGAATGTATGCACCGTTGCCCTACGCATTTGCACAGGTAAGAGGCTTCTCATGTATTTTTTTTTTCTGGCTGGTGAACTGCGAGTCCCACCCAAGGTGCACTTGAGGCTTCAACTGTAAGGGAACTAATTTGGAATATCTTGTTTCGTAGGTGGCCATTGAAGTGATCTATGTTTTTATTCAAAGCCTCATTTACTCTCTGATACTTTTCGCTATGATTGGATTTCCGTTCACCGCAGTCAAGTTCTTTTACTTCTTTTACTTCTTGTTCATGTGCTTTATCTACTTCACAATGTACGGTATGATGTGCGTAGTCATGACTCCAGCTCCTGAGATTGCTGCCATAGCTATGTCTTTCTTTTTAGGCTTCTGGAATCTGTTCTCTGGTTTCCTCGTTCCGGTTACGGTAAGTGATCTTTGAATCTGCCTACTACTTACCTTTGTCTACAATACTTCAATCCAAATCTGATATATTCGACATTTGCAGCAAATCCCAATATGGTGGAGGTGGTACTACTGGGCATCACCTATTTCGTGGACTCTCTACGGTCTAGTAACATGTCTGGTTAGCGACAGGACCAACGAGTTGCAGATTCCAGGGTTGTTGGTCAATCCAACAGTGCAAAGTTACTTGAAGGATAATTTCGGTTTTGAATATGACTTCCTAAAGTGGGTTGTCTTAGCTCACATCGGCTTCGTCCTTGCCTTCTTCTTCGTCTTCGCTTATGGAATCAAGTACCTCAACTTCCAGAGAAGATAATGAATGTACCCCAAGTTTATATCCAAGTTATTAGACAGGAATTTGATTTGTATATCATCATTCTTTTGTAATAAGAAATATTTGTTGCTCAAATGAGGTTTGGACAAACATCCTCCAATTCGGATGTTAGCTATTTGAGCTTGTAAGCTCTTTGCTATTTTAGCTATACTGTTTCATCTTCACCAGGCTTAAAACCATTCAGAAAGACTTGGACAACGCAGAAGATATGAGAGTAAAGCAGGTAGAAAACAAGAAACTCAACACGAAATGAATTCTGGAAAAGAACATTCTTTACAGAACATGAGACACCAAAAAAAGGGAGCTACCAAGAAAACCAAGGATTCTATTCTACCCATGAAAACATCACATTTGTTGTTGTTTGAAACAAGCAAGATTATCAAATTAATAATACAATCAGGTGCTCACACTACTAGTTTCAGAAATAGAACCTCGTCGTAGTTCATGCAACACGCTTGTTGGTGAAGATGAATTAGTAGTAATAGACGAACGCAATGCCTCAGCAAGTGGTCCTCCCATGGAACTGACTTGGTTTGCTCCCCAACCACCACCCCAGTTCATTTGACGCCGTTCAGGTCCACCATTCATTTCTCGGCCGTCACGTTCATCAGCATTACCTGTCGAAAGTTTTAAGCTGAAATCCGAAGAAGGGTTGCCTGGAGTCGAAATCGAAAGACAGGTTGTTGAAGTTGTTTGACTGGAATTGTTTCCAACACCATTAGATTTCTGATTGGATCTCGGCCAATCATCGAAGAAATGCCTGAGAACCTGACCATCAGGTTTGGCCTCCCCTGCCATGTTATTGTCATGGTTTCCTACTCTATTCTCCGAGGACCTACAGAGAAAATGATGTCAATGAACATTGCACAATACTACTACTACCTAATGATAGACACTCTTGCACAGAAACTACAATTTGCAGGCTCAATCTTAGATGCATTTCTAGCAGGGTAGTGATATCCAGGCCTGAGATCCGAACTTGTCTACATTCTAATTAATCGAATAAATGAATCACAAGCACAAATCAGAGTCTAGATTTAGCTGTCTAGCTTTCAGTACCTCTGATTAAGGTGAAGAAGCTCAAGAGAAGGTGCCCCGGAAAGACTAAAATTAGAACCACCAGACATCATTGTAGCTGGTGAAGAAGCAATGGTTACACTTGCAACCCTTAAGCTGCCACCATTACCAACACCTGCGGCGGGTGTGGGAATTTCCACAGGCTTTCTTGAACGGTTTCGGCCGCGATGAACATGTCGCTCACAGTATTTCTGAGCAGGTACTACATCTCTGGAGCACCTCCATTTCTTCCCATCAGTTCTTCTACATCTCCCTGGTTCTGGGTCCATTGACCCTCTACCCCAATACCCTGATTGCATCACTAGCAAAAAGAAATAAAAAACACAATTAGTACTACTTCAATATCAGACATGAACCCTGAAATGAAACAAATCAGAACCTTAAGAGAGAGGGGGTAGCTTACTTGCAGCAGGTTGGTAATGTTGGTAAAGTTGTTGATGAGGATAATGACAACAAGATGGAGCATTAATAAAGCTTGTCTTAATGGAGTGAAGCAACTCAGGTGGAATAGCAGCACCAGCTAACATATACTTGAAAATCAATGCTTGTAGTTCTAGTTCTTGCCATTGAGATATGCTAAACAAACCACCTCCTAATCCTGTGCACACAACAACAAGAAACAAAAACTCATTTTTTAGAACCAAAGATTCAATCTTGACAGGAGAACAGAACAGAAGAACAAAAGAGGAAAAAGAAAGAAAAGAACTCACTAGGAAATCTATAAGGAGTAGTAGTAGTAGTAGTAGTAAATGAATCAGGGAATGCTGACAAACTACTGATCTTACTGTTAATAACTGCAGCTGGTTCAGGTACAAACAATGGAAGAGCAGTTTCAGTATGATCAGTAGTAGTATCTAAGGAATCAACAACCACTCCTAGTCTTGGTATCTTTGCAGCAGAACCCTGTTCTAACTGATGTTGTTGGTTTCTCCATTGATTCAGATGATCATATTCCATTTTTGAGTGTAAAAACAAAACCTAAAGTTGATTTCAGGTAAGAAGAATTTTTACTTAGGTCTTTGTTCTAAAAAGTTTTTCTTGGTTTGGTGAGTGAAGTCAGATTACTATCAGAAGTGTATTTAAGCTTCTCAGCAGAAAACTACTACTAATAAAAGTTCATATAAATACACAAACTTTTTCCTTATCTGAATGGGGGTTTCAGTATTTTGTAAGTGTTTTTTTCTCTTTATATCCGTTTGTCTGACTGTCTTGAGTCAGATGAGTGTGTCTTAAAGAAGTAAGTTAAGATGAGAGAAGAGAGAGAGAGAGTCAGAAGATGGTGGTGGTGTGTGTCTATTGCTGACAATGAAAGCCTGCTAAGTTTGTTTTTGGCCAGTGGAGAAGCCTTGGTTTCTGAGCTTATTATATAATCAGACTCTCAAGACAAGACAGTCTGACTTGAGTCAGAACAAGCTGATGTCATTATCTTAATTATACATAATACGCCACGTGTTGAGCAAACATTCACTTTGGGTCCTACACAGCTTTCTTCATCACTGTATTTCATTTTCGCGAATCAACGGTTCAGATTGGTTCACCAACGAAACTGTGGGACCCGACACAGGTTAAATGATTGATTTGATTGATATTTGGGAGACATGGAATTGAGTCTTTATGGAGTTTACAAATTCTGTTAGTCTTTTATAGGTAATGTGGCTTCTCAGCCGTTGGATCAAAAGTTGTTTGGAAATGGATGGTTGAAGTGAGTTAGATGCACTTTAGTGATTTGATGATTCAGTGGCAAAGTAATTTCCTCTGTTTGGCTTTTTGTCTCAGTTTTCTTAAGGTCGAGTATACCCTTGTGTCTTTTGTGTATTTACAGAAGGAACCTTTTCTTTCTTTTCTCTTTTTCTTCCTGCAGCAATTTCTATGTACCTTGAGGTACTGTTATTATATACAAAAATCGAGATATTCCAAGAAAATTAAATTATGTTATCTATCAGCGGTGCTGCTATTTGACACTCAATTCATCACTCTGTCTAGCACTCACACCATCCAGACCCTTCATCTAGGATGTGTGGAACCCGTTTCTGTGTGATATGGGTCCTGGCTGAATGTGATGTACCAGTACTTTATCGACATGTGTCTTTGAGTGCTAAAGAGAGTGCTAAAAAAGAGTGTTAAATAGCATTTCAAGTCTATCACTATGAGTATCTTTCGAATCATGAAGTAAGTTCTGGTGCGTCAAATTTGGAGTCATACTCCGAAAGTTGGTTTGTTGGTGAGGATCTTTTCAGGGTGGGAAAATTTGCTGAAACAATTCGATGTAGGATTTTTTCCCGATGAGAGTTTGGATGACATTTTCCCTACACTCACGATCACATATGCAAAGTTCCTTTTCAAGAGTGATAAATCTGTTAAACTTTGATATTAACTATTTGAGTTCAAAATTCATCACAATTTATTAGCATGATACGTGCAATAAACATCGAACCATTTGTATTCGAAATTCATCCACTATCAACTATTTGAGTAAAATTAAAGAATGTGTGCTGGAGATTGTGGTGTAGAGAAGGTGTGAATTTTTCTTTTTTGAAATTGTGGCTGCTTTATTAACCAACTAAGAAACTTAGATCACACGCACATGAGACCGTATTTGCGGTCAGAAACAATTACATTGTGCAAGTATGGCTAAGAGTGATCCCAGTAGTGAGAAGAACTTAGGTAGCCAATATCGTTAGATTCTTGAGCTGTAGTCAAAGCCAAAGCATCAGTCGCATGATTTGCTTCCCCATATATGGCGAATCCTAATATGAGTGTACGTAGCCGCCTTGCGAAGGATCTCGCTAACCATGTCAGTCAGATACCAAGGAACCATCGATTTTCACTGTAACATGTTAACCAATAACTTAGAATCACACTCCACCTAAAGAAATTGATAAACCGTCCAGGCCCAGCAGAACTGCCCAACGTTCAGCTACAAGTGTTGATGTTTCTCCCAAAGGAACTGAAAATGCATCCAACACTGCCCCAAAAGAGTCACTCATAGTAGTTCCAGCACCTTCCGGTCCAGGGTTATTTCTAGTCGCTCCATTAGTATTCAAAGATATCCAGGGCCCAGTTGGTAGAAGCCAACTGACATAGATGATTCGAACAGTTCTATGATTTGATGTTGCTCTTCATGGCAGATTTATCCCTAGACCAGTAGGAATCTCTACACCTTGCATGTGTATAAATTCATCTGCAAGTTTAATAGCGGTCATAGAGATTTGAGAAGGTGTCAAGATGGTATTCTGGTATATTAAAGCATTTCGACCAAATCCATATACCCCATATTACATAGTAGA
>JAJJMA010261315.1:0-10795 GCA_023529015.1 Papaver nudicaule | reverse complement strand
GGCACGTCCTGGGCGTCTAGACCAAAAGCAAAGAAACATGTCGGTCTAGCTGAAAAAGAGTCTCGAGTCCGATATCAGTAGTATATCAGCGCCTGAAACAACATTGTTGATTGATTTTTCATTACAATCAGAATGGGGAGCGAGAAGAAATCGTCCAGGAAAAGAAGTTCACCTTCAGCATCATCAGAAGGTATTCCAGAAGTTCTTAATCCATTATTATTACAGCTTCTACCCAACTTCTAGGGTTTCTTCGAATTCCAACTTTTAATCTTTTTGTTTTGTGTGTGTGCAGAGGACAAGGTTAAAAGCGATAAACGGCATAAAAACAGCAGCACCAGTACTAGTCACAGAGACAAAGACAAGAAATCCCACAAGCATTCCAAACATTCAGATAATAATAAAGGTTCTTATTCTTATCTCTATACAAATACTTTGATCCTAGAATTCATGAAATTTGTATCATGTTAGTAATTCAGAGGATTATTATTTCGAAGAATTAGTGAACTGATTGATAAGTGATAATCGAGAAGCTTACTAGGTTTTTGTTACTCATGGCTAGTTATATGTACTGCATACTGAAACTGTTGGGGTAGGCTGGATTTTGGGAATGGTATGGTTCTAGCATGTAGATGACCTTCAACGAATTTCAGCTAATTTTATACTAAGCCACAACCGTATACGAATTAGAATGAGTTGAAATCTGGTGCACGTTGAGTTTCCCCTTTTCCCTCTAACTGATATGGATTCTGATGGCATACCAAGTTTATAGAATTTGTTTGATCTCCCAAATAGATTTTTGACCTAGAAATTGTCATAGTTTTTACTAAATTCAGTGATTGGGTATGTCAAACCCACTGGGTTTAAAGAATTTCTTAGTGTCTAGACTTAGTAGAGGGATATTGTAAGGGTAGATTGGAGATGGATATGATTTCAGGACAGAAGGAATTCACTAACTTTGGTGACTGGTGAACAATGAGAATCAAAGAACCCCTTCACTTTATAAGTGTCCTGATTTTACATAACAATAACACAGTTATACAAATCTCCCTAATTTTCCTCCTTTTGTCAATAGTTCTTCACAAAATATTCGTGTTTTTCTCTCCAACAAGAGGGTTTATAATGATTTACATGGTCCCTTGTCCTTCTTTTAGTAAGTTACTTCAGTAGCATTGTATATCACTTTTTTAATCTAGTTTCTACCAGAGTACTCAATGCTTATTTCCTTCTGTTTCGTTTTCCTTCTTTAACAGTGTCACTTTAACTTTGTAGCTGTATTAAACATATTTATGTAGTCATTTTCATTATTTTCTGAATAATACCATTTCGTTTACGCTTATGTTTATTTTACCCATCATTCTTGCTGCTAGATTATAGTTTGCGTTTCCTCTAAATATTTTCTTTGATTTGGAATGAGTCTCTAAATTGTTAGTGCTTGGACGTTCTCTATCAATTTTTATGTGCTTCCTAGTCTTGTTATGGAATTTACAGTAAGTATGATTTTCATTTATGTGTGCTGTCTTCTCATGTACCTGTGATCATTTTAGTTACATGGCTAATGAATATTTTGTTTTCCAGTAAAGAAGTCAGAGGAGAAGAGTGACCAGAAACGTCGCAGACACAAACTTCTCTCAGTGAGTTCTTCTAGTTGCCATCATTAGTTGTAGATAATGTCTTTAGATTGTTTTTCCCCTACAATATGAATGTTGATAGTCATGCAAGTATCAATCAGAACTTTATAGGAGGTGGTCAGATACTAATAGACACTTGAAACCTATGAGGCCATGACTACCTGAATAAGAAGTATCGCGTATGTAAGGAGAGGAAGAAGATCACAAGTACATTAAACTTGTTAGACCTGTGCAAAGCAAACTAAAATTGTCTATATTACAGATCCACTGCGTAAGGGACACTATAAGCTTAAGGGAAAGGTGTTGTTAGCTGCAAATGCTACCAAGCAGCAAGTCGGCTTTGGTGCTGAAGCAGTGCACATTTATTATTCAGTTGCTTCACTATTTGAGAGCTCTATGTTCTAATATCTACACAGTACACACAAAAATAAGGATACCAGTCAGGTGTCTGCTTATTCACATTTTTTCTGTCTTCCCAAACGAATGGGGGAGAGGCAAACTATTGGAGTTTAGGTTCAACCAATATTTTTTCCTGTTGTGTATTTGTATAGATGATTAACATCACAATGAGATCATTATCGTCGAAAACTAAAAGTTTGGGCCCACAGATATGCATAGCAGTTTTATAAGTTGGAGTAACAACTGAAAACTTTGGTATGATCTTTTGTGCTAGAATAATTTAGGTTTTCTTTCTGTAATCCTGCTTCGCTTATGTTTTTTAAAAAATTCGTATTGTAAAGCATGGTTTGATTTCTGTGAACTGCCATTTCCGAAACATCAGGGCGAAGAGCTTTCCAAGGAGGACTACTTTGTAAGGAATAATGAGTTTTCAACCTGGTTGAAAGAAGAAAAAAGAATATTTTTCTCCAGTCTTTCATCTGAAGCTTCACATGACCTGTTTTTGGACTTCATCAAGGTCTGGAACAAAGGAAAGCTTGAAGAACGATACTACAAAGGCATATCAACTGCTCCACGGACTGCTCACAATTGGAATATTAGAAGTGAGAAGGTATCTTGAGCTGTCCTATGGAAACTCCACCAGTGTTGTAGGCCTCTTTCATATCCAGGCCATCAGAGTACCCTTTACTTCTTATTTTTTCCTGTCAGTCATGTTCTTCTATATAGTTCTGTCTTTTGACTATCTGTTATATGTTCTTCTAATGTATTTTGAGTTAACTCCCTACTGCTAGTAGAGTGCAGTCAAGAATTTGGGTTATGATCAGAGAATATAACTGAATTGAATTGATAGAGATCGGTATCCCTTGACCGTACATGATCTAGCTGACGAGAAATTTAACATCATTTTTGAATCTTGGATATAAAAAAAAACCATGAAGATGCATAGCTCTATCAGGTGAGCTGTCAAATTATTTCCTTAAATAGAAATGGAGTTCATTGGCGCGTAATCCTGCCAATCATGTTTTCTGACTTCAAACCGAAATCAACAATGAAAGATTGATGCAAACACACAATAGATACCAGCAACAAGTAAAACTGTGAATTTCCTATCTACCAACTAAAACGTAATTCAAGTTTTTTCTTAAAAAAAAAAATCTAAAGTAATTCCTCCACAAGAATAAGCAAAAAAAAAAAAAAAAAAAACTCTCTGGGCCCAACTTGCTGTTCATAGACCATCAACCAGAGATGTACACCATCGTTCATAAATCACTCAAAATGTGTAGTAATCCTACTGCAGATATAGTTGCTAAATTAAAAAACAGAGACAATGTTTCCTAAGAACAAAAGTTATGTCAGAAACGTGGTTTTTTGACTGGATGGAGCTGTTGTAGTTGATGGTAAACCTTAATAATTGAAGTTCTTCCTGGTTGCCTTCTTTAATCTCCCTCGGGAATCAGAAGTTGCCTGGAATTTGCTGCAAAGTCGATTTGAATACGCTTGAACTTGTTTTACCGGAAAAGAGGATTGAAGTCTAACAGGAAAAAGGATTGAAAAGTCTACTTACTAAGAATTCGACCGAAAAAAGGATTTTCTCAGAGGCTGTAGGAAGTTTCTGCAGCATCTTCCTAAAGTTCCTCATCCTCATCCGCTTCACCCTTTCTGAGTCTTGTCCGGTTGAATAAATGTAGAGTGCCGCTTTCTCCAAGACCGTGGCATGTTTCAACAGAATCTCTAAAAACTTCAATTCTCTGTCAATGAAGACCTTCAATTTTGAAGTGGTCGATGCATGGCAAAGACAACCCTACGTCCAAGTAGTCTCCTGTGATGTGCTCCCTGGTGGATACCATCTCACATTGCTGGATATTGAGCATTACCGAACGTTAAAGTAAGGCACTTACATTGACTTAGAAACTATCTACTTAAGAATGACACTAGAATTTTACTGAAGTAATTAGTGACAATGAATTTAAACCTGTAATATCTGCACGGCAACAGATTCTACATTAGGAGACTTGTTTAGTATGTAGAACACCGAACGCATGCTGTCTCTCGAAAGGGAGGTCTCGAGCTCCAAATGCTTCAAATTGTGTAATTCAAGCAGATGAGTGTCTATTGTATCAAGAGCTCCACTTAGACTCTGGGTACATAGAACAGCAAATAAGAGCAATATCATTCAGATGAATCAGATCGTATTTACTATTCTGTAGGAAACACGAAGACAACAATTCATTAAACATAATGTAGTATAAATGTACGTAATCGATCAAGCATCATTATCTTCCACTTACAAGCAAACATAGCGAAGGCCTAAAACATATTAGTAAAGAGTAAAACTAGCTCATCTCTTGCCAATTTTAAGGTTTATAACATAGATTAGCGAAGACCTCTTATCTTTTTATTTGTTTTTGCAGAGCTACACTAGAAGAAGTTGCAATGACATGGGACAAGGATTCAAATCAAGCATCCTCGCCTACAAATAAGCCTTTATGCTTGACAAAACTGTACCAAGGCAGCAATATTGCATCCTGCTCAGATATCCGAGGGGTGAATGCAACATAGCAGGTGCACTTAGAGCAGCTCACTTGATGTTATGCCAACGAACTTGGAGAGCTTTTCACCTCAGGGTAAATTATTCATTTTCATTTTTGTGTTTTGTTGTTCCTATAACTTGATGTTTTGTGTTGCCTATTTTACGGTGGATTCAATCAACGTAAAACTATCACTACATAATGCATCGCCTAAGCGCAAATGTACGGAAACACCAGGTGTACAAAACAAGATGGTTTTCAGATAAAAATTACTGTTAGAAAGTAGAAAACACTAAATGAGAGAAGAAGGTTAAAGGCCATACCTCAAGGAAAGAATCGTTTAAAGTTAAGACTTTCACAGAACGAATGCTTCTCAAAATTCCCACCGTACGCTGAGCACAAAATATAGTACCAAGACTGAAGGATGACAGACTAGGAGCATACAGGTTGATCTCACTATTGCTTTTATACCTCTTACCTCCTAACTCAAGATACTTAAGTTTAGGCAAAGAAATATTAAGATTCATATTACCAAATCCGCATTCAGAAATCGCCAGTGACTCTAGATCAGGAACACTTGAGAAGAACTGATTCGTCAATTCCTCATCTTTAAACGATATATACTCAAAATCTAGACGCAACGACTTGAGGCGAGGCAAACTCATTTTACGAGGTAAAATAACCTTGGTGTTGTTACCTTCATCACTATTTCCGAACAAGGATAGCTCCATCTTTGTCAACGATTTACATGAGCCGAGACACAAGGAGGAATCTTAAAATCTACATCGGTGTTGGCCTGAATGTATAGCTCCTGAACATTATGGCTGACAGCAGTTCGTATACATTTATTTATGCATCCACCTATTTTATCACATTCATCCTTCATATAATAGCGGGTACATTCAATATGCATGCTTTGTATATTAGAATTGTTGTCACGAAGACGGAGTACCTTGTCGACAAACCTTATAAAGCGTTTGGTGGTGACCTCAAATCCGCCATCGTTACTGTCTTCATAATTTGGTTCACTGTCTTCATTAGTTGATGCACACAAGTGAAAGTGGTCGTCGAATCTTAGCACCGGCACGGAACTCCAGAGGTATTTCCATCTTTTCGACAAAACACAAGTCTGAACCGCCTCTATGGTATACAAGAAAGATAGGATAACTTGAATAAGAGAATCAGGTAGCAGGCTGATCCTATCTTTTTTGGACGAAGTATTTGAGTTTCCACTTTTCTTTCCTCTTTTCATATTTGATTGCAAACCGGATTCACTCATTTTCACCGAAGATATAAAACCTCTACTGGTGGAGAAGAATGAAAAAACCTCTGCTGGTGGAGAAGAATGAAAAAACCTCTGCTGGTGGAGAAGAATGAAGAAGATTGGAGTTGTTACACAAAATAATGATTTACCTATCTTGATTGAAACTAACTAAAATAACAAATATTTTAAAAAATACGGTGTTACAAGTGAAGTTCGATTAAGTTTGGTAAGTTATCCGTGTGTCCTATTGTGTTGGGTGTTTGTTGATATTTAAGTGTGAGTAGTGTGTTAGTGGTCAGAATAGTGGTTAGTTTTCCTAGTCTTAGTTAGTAATGTGTTAGTGGTTCCTAGATTGCAACATGTTACTGGGTTAATTGTCCTGGTAATTAGGAGCTAGATGTGGCTATGCGGAGTTAAAGAAGTAGGATAGGAAGTGTCCTCTATTGTAGCC
This sequence comes from Papaver nudicaule, assembly GCA_023529015.1. Classification (NCBI taxonomy): domain Eukaryota; kingdom Viridiplantae; phylum Streptophyta; class Magnoliopsida; order Ranunculales; family Papaveraceae; genus Papaver; species Papaver nudicaule. The sequence goes on along the minus strand of JAJJMA010261315.1, from coordinate 4,525 downwards.
AAGGCAAGTCGATGTATAAAAGGAAATAATGCCAACATAAATGATAATGTAGTACCACTGTACAAGCTGGACTTGCATCTTTTTCTTTGACCTGTAAATAAGAGTTTATCGACAAACAAGGCAGAAGCCAAAGTGCTTGCTACTTGCAGATTACAAATTTCCGCCCAAGGATGGATATATAAACCAAATGAAAAAGAACCAAATCTAAATCAATTCAAGGTGGTTCAAAAACCACTAGTGTTATTCTTTGCACCAGCAGTTGAATTCTTCAGTTGGGTAAAAGCAGGATATTCTGTGTTGATTTTGTAGTTCATGTGTTGTGCACAGTGCCCTGGTAAGACGAGTACTTGCTGTACCCGCGACCTGGTGGATCATCCTTTACTTCTGGAGTTGGGAGTTGTCTGTTGATGACTATCAACATCTTCCATCACCTTTGCTTCCATGTTTACATAAGGTAACCACCACCGCCTTCTTAAAAATCCGCAAGTGTGACATCTAACACAAGCATCAGGCCGTTTTGTTGGAATCCCCAAGAAAGGGAATAATCACAAACTATATTATGTATGTGTACCTACTGCAATACCACAGAAAATTTAGTCAAACTGATGGTAGAGGAGTATTTGGAACATGATTTTAAAAGCGCAAGCGAATTATGTCGTGGAAATTAAACAAGGGAGGAACATTTAATATGTGCTTCTATCCCCAAATTATGCTGCAGCTGATAAGATACGATGGGAGTAAAGGGCAGCAGTACCATTAACTGGAAGCACGGCAATTATCTTGCCACCGCATTAAAAACCCGTGTATTTCATTGTTGCCCCTAGAAAATGACATCTTTAAAGATAATGTACATTCAGATAAATAGCATTTGAGAAAAGCCAGAGGTACCTTATTCATTTGGAATACCTCCACTAGACTGCAGTTCGTCCCAAGTTTATGTACTAGAAACCATTGCTTCTTCTATATTCCTGATTACAACACTGAGACTACTACCATTTTCAAGAGCTTTAACAGCAGCTCGATGTGCACGTTTATGCCACTTGAGAAGGTTGTATGATTGCAGAACGGACCACCTTGCCTGATTTGACATCTGAATGAAGTAATAATATCAACCACTAAACAAAGATCTACTACTTGCGGAAAACAGAAGAAAAAAAGTTAAAAGCAAAGTTCTATTAATCATCTTTGTTGCAGTATATAGAGATTCCTTGCCAAGTTCAAAACAGATACTAACTTGTGCAACGGATAATGGGGGTTGCAGAAGGACAGATATACTCCTGAACAGGTTTTCATCATTTTCTCCACCTTCTGCCTCTCCATATACGAGAGCTTCAGCTGCAATTCCAGCAAACAGTACCATACAGTACCTGAAAAAATTCTATTGAATTTAGACATCAACAAGTGCTTGTACATGCACATAAATTCATACATTAGTATACCTGACCTGTCAAAAGCAGCAGTGCTGAGTCGACCTTCGCCAAGCTCTTGTTCTAACTTCTCATCCCAAAACTGAGTACCTGCCTGTAGAAAGTATGCTGATATGTCATGGAGTATTAAATTAATGACTTTTTTTATTCATCATTATGAATATAATTATGAATATTGATATGTCATGGAGTCCACCCCTTTTATCCTCTGAATCCTCTCTTTTTCTTTCTCCTCATGAGTTCATGTTTCTTGTGTACACTCCTTGATTAACAAGTCGTTAAGGGGAGAGAGAGAGAGAGAGACTAAAATATAAGCGCAAGAGGAGAAATACCTGCCCTTGGATTCCCATTTGCATTGCAACAATTGGGTCCAAGATCACCCCGCGAATTGGACATCCCATAAGATACGCTTGAGTTGCATGTAAAACAGAAAACGAATTAGAAAGTATCATACTTAAGCTTCCCTACACAGAAATGTAAAGACAATTGAATGACTTTAGAGTTGGAAACCTTTTGCATGAATAAGAACATGCACAATGCTGGCCACTTTCAGCGACTTCATATGAATAAGTAATACGCAATTGTGCACCTATTGCTAACATACACTTAGCTGTAGAAATGTTTAAGAGCGAAGCATAATGGTGACAATGCTTCTATGCTACAAAAATGGGTTACACTTGAATCTGGGTGTGGGCCGTTGCATGTTCTGAAGTAAGGGTTACATTCAAGCAGGATTCGGAAGGTGATTTATGCCAAGAAGCTCATCAACTGGTTGTCAAACCCATTGAAGATGCTTGAACCTCAGTACAGCTTGCAATGAGTTCCAGGACACTAGAAGGGATTCCAAGTTTGATGTGAGCAGCCAGGGGTTCGGAGCCATGCCCTGGCAATTATTCGCAATTGCCAAAATAGGCCTTTTCGGATGGCAACTCTGTGAAAATTACTTACTTGTGCTGCTGGAGTACGATATAAAAACAGTGCTAAACTAGGTATTAGGTTTTATTCTTCTGTAGCCACAATTTGTTTAATATATAATGAAACTTGGAGTAAGAAAAAAAAAAGTTGCCTTCTTGTTCTTTAAAGTGCAGCACAAGATTTATACAGAACAATTATAGTTCACAACAGTGTTCTTAGCAATATTTCCTCTTAGCTTAAAATGGATATTGAGCATGTTTACCATCTTATAATGAAAAAAATAGTTGGTCATTGCCAAATCTTCGGGCACCGTTTCACTCACTAGGAAACACCCCCCACCCCCAAACCACTCTCTAATATTGGCTCATAGCTTCATAATTCTCTTCTAGCAATATTATTTTAAAAATAGCATCCAGCTAAAAGATTCTGAAGTGAAATCATTTGGCTAAACGTAACTATACTGGAAAATGAGTACCTGTAAGAAGATGGCCTGCTTCGTGAACTAGAATCCGGCGCTTATACGGAGGCCAATAACTAGATATTTGGGCCAAGCAGGAGCCTCCAAGAAAAATAGAGTCTAACAAGGCCAGCCCCAATATGGCTGTGAGGTTAGGTCTAACATCTATTTCCTTGTAGAGTAGAAAGGATACCCCTCCGAGAAAAGCAACTAAGACAGCAGCAGAGCTTCCAGAAAGGCCCCACTTCTTCGGGGAAAGCTTAGATGCTGTGGAGAGAGTACGTTGTAGGTGAGATTGTGGAAAAGTCTATTTTATCAGGCATCTGGATCTTTTGAGTAATTTAAAGAATGATAAATTAGAGGTCTAACCTTCCAAACCAGTAGAAGATTTGAGAACTGTTGGCGTAACATCCCTCAGCCCCTCCAGAACTGGCAACATAATGACAAATAGATCAGGAAAGAAAACTATAAGAGCAACATTAACACATAAAAGTTAACTACTGGTTAGAATTTGTACATTTTTGTATGGAAACATTTAAGAGTGGATAAAGTCTTGGTCTTAAATTAATTGATGCAAAGCAAATAAATTCCAAAATAAACTTGATCCTCCAGATATGTTTACGAGAATTACACTGCACCCTTCAAACTATTTTGATCAATCAATCTGTCTTGACTAATTCCAGATGACCCGATATATGTTCACAAGCCACACTAAATTCAAACACTTCCTCTACAAGAATACAAATGGATACTTCGGAACAGCAATGGGCATCAAATCCTTCAATCACCCTTAAAAGATTCCACAAAAGGTAAGACATTATAAGAAAGGTTCTTGTAACACAAAAGCTTAGGTGATTAATTAAGACAATATATACAGGAATTCAGCTTCCAAACAGTTTGAAAAGGCTTCCTGTAGTAAAAGCTTTGGAAGGGGAACAAGGAGCAACATTTTGTCAAATTCAGTGAACTCGGTACAGTGCTGACCAACAAAGCTCCAGAAAAGCGAGGTTATCTCTAAATGGTCAGTCCGCGACTATGCTTGATTTATACGTCAAACAACACATCTTCCTAACCAAATGGTCAGTCAAAATTTAACATCTTCCAAATCAAACTCCACATAGTGCCAACCAACAAGAAAATTGGAGAATAGACACACAAACGCAGGAAACACAACAATCCGCTAGAACCAAATGGTAAACCTAGATTTTACTGGTATAATTGTGAGAAAAAACAAAAATATGAAACCAACGGAAGCAAATGAAAAAGATTGATTGGGAAGAGAAAAATTTACCAATATTCCTGCACTTTCCGAAATTTGATAACAAGCCACGTTCTTGAAGAAACCTGTAAGTAGTTGCAACCAGCTTCATGTCATCGGCATTTAAACAAGCATCTAACACTTCCAAGTCCTTTTCTGTCCGCTTAAAACCCAAATCATTATCAACATCCAAATAAGGAATACCAGAAGACGAAGAAGAAGATTGTTTTTGAATTTGAGGATTATCAAGGGATTTCAAGAATCTAAGAGCTCGGGCCAAGTCTTTTTCTTTAACTGCTTCTTCGTAATCTTGCCATTCTCTAACAGCTCTGGTTCTTATAGATTGTCTTCTCTTTCTCGTCTTATGGTTTGGTGGAAGGTTTACACTTGAAATTAATGGTGGGTTTTGAAATAATGAGGATCGATATTCCGGAGATGGTGAGAGATTCATGAGACTGGTGAAGCAAA
>JAJJMA010261306.1:1504-19429 GCA_023529015.1 Papaver nudicaule | reverse complement strand
TGCTTCTTGTATGTTCAACCATGGTGTAGCTAGTGTGTCAAGTGTATCCTAATGCATATATGCAGGTTTTTGAGTTTTTTTTTTTTAAGTAAATTTGGTGTAATTTTGATTGTGGTAACTTAACATTTTTGTAATACAAGAATATACAAAATACAATATTTGGTATTTTTTTTAGTACAATATTTGGTATTTTTAACATTTTTGTAATACAAGAATATATAAAATACAATATTTGGTATTTTTTTAATACAATATTTGGTATTTTCTTTTCAATACAATATTTGTTTTTTTTAATTCTAATTATATATTCCGCAACGTTTATAGACGTTACTCAAATTAAAACAAAACGTTTCTTCAATAATAAAAGCAACGTTACTTACGTTGCTTTAAATAGAAAAGAGCAACGGAAGAAACAACGTTACTTACGTTTGCTTTAATTAATTACAGCAACGTTTATAGACGTTGCCAAAAATTTGTAACGCCGTATTCGCAACGTTTATTAGTGTTGCTTTAATTCACAACAATGTTTATATCCGTTGTAAACCGGTCGATTTGGCATAGTGCCTACTTATTTCGAAAATTAAATTTAACTTTATGTCTCATGTTATTTCGTAAGCTTATGGATAAGTAGGGGTAAAAATAACAAATTGGTGACACACAACATAAAGGATATCACAATACAACTTTTAAACTACCTAATTAGTTATTTTTTGATATGTATATACAAGATATGGAGAAAACATGATAAAGAATATCCAAATCCTTTATCATAAAAATAAACACAGTGTATGCTTTTACCCTATGAATGCAAATAAGAGTAACGCTAGTTGTTACGATGATGATGTTCTAGGTTATCTTGTAATATCAGGGTTGCAGATGTCACTGTAATACAATGATAAAGTCGTTGGGTGGTGATACCAATGACCTGAGTTCGAAACTCGTCTGAATCGGAGTTAGGGATTGTTCTTTATTTCTTTGCCTAGTTACCTGGGTTTATAGGTAGTGGACTTCTTCCAACCTTTAATGTAACCTTTCATATTAAAAAAAATGTAAAAACATATCAGGGTTGCACCACATTTGAGCGAAGCACCAAAGTAACACTTCTCGGGATGGTTAGATAAGACAGGCCTTACATAATGTTATTTTCATTGTTAACATTTTTTTTCCTTTTCTTTATTAAAAAATATAATCCATCATGTTAATTTAGATTTTTGGTCATTTCTATGAGGTAAAGTCATTAGGTGATGATACCAACAATCTGAGTTCGAAAATCGTCAAGTGTGATTTTTCTTTCTTTCTTTATCTGGTTATGGGCTTATGAGTAGTAGACTTCTTCATAATGCAATACATTTTGTGTCCAATTTTGCAAAGCCAGTGATATTTTCACGATACCAACAATTTTAAAAGGTGCCCACAATCAATAAAGCTTTAGTCCCTTCTAGATTCCGCTTGCCTAGACATAATGCAACTACCTTATATATCTTGATTTTATTATGAATAAGCATGCATGGTCATTTGATTGCTTCTAGTACACCCTCTCCCTCTACCTCATCTAGAATTTGTGCCATGCAGTTGTGTTTGTATGTACCTAATAAATTAGACGTGGACTAATGCGTTATTCTGGACCAACAGGCCATGAATAATAATTTCGGCTTGCTACATGCCTCAATATCCATTTATGGGAAATTAGGGTTCTTCTGTATATAAATATACATGGGACCTAAATTCAAAAAGATACAACATCAAATCCTAAAAACTTTTGTAGAAAAATTCTTGCTGACTTGGACGTTTTTTCCTTTTATTTTTTTTATTTTTTGTTGCAGGTTTCTTCTATTTTATTCGTCTTTGAAATGACAAGGGTACCGAGTACACGGCCAATATTTTATTTTATGCAACCTCTAAGTCAAACCTTGAACTGTTCCTATAATCAAGAACCCAAGAACAAGATCTCTTTCTTAACTGATTGAATCACACAACGGGAAGCAATACAAGATAACGAAAGACAATGACAACAACCAAGCACGATACTTTAATTTGACAAGTCAAATATAATGCGAAAATAAAGTAAAGTACACACAAGAATTTTGTTAACGAGGAAACTACAAACTCGTAGAAAAACCCCGGACCTCGTCCAGCTTGAATACACTTAGGAATTAAACTGCCAACACTCCCACTCTCGGACTTCAGACTAGTTGGTATATACAATATGATCCTAATACGACTATTACTCACACAGCTTTCCCTCAGTATTCCTACGCCTCCAACCACAACAAGGTGATCACGCATATGTACTCCCTTAGAGAAACATACGTCCTTTACTGTCTTCCCTAAGAGTTGCTCCACAGTTGTTCGTGAAGACTATCGCTACCCGTCCTCTACTCCGACGACTACAACCTTATGGACAACAACCAACTAGCGGCAGGTCAAACCACCAAATGATATCCTTGGTAACTTATAGATATTTCACCGAAGTCGTTTCACACCAAGGGCGAGGTTATTTAGGTTTACTATGTGAATAAACCCCTCGAGATATCAAACAAGGTTTTGAAATCAAAACTCCCAAAAAAGCAACCTTGTCGTCCCAGTTAAAATCAAGCAATAATGGATGTGTATAATATGATATGACCTTGAAGAACAAAGTACCTGCAAAACAACTATACAAAATAACGATCTTGATTCCACTCAATATCTAATTGTTACGCACACAAACCGAAAATGGCTTGCTGACAAATCCAAGTCAATAGATAAAGACATGTTCTAATCACTACGGTCTTGAGTGACCTTATATCAGAAGAGAAGGACCTTAGAATAAACAAGATTGTAAGACTTTGATAGACGTGATAAAGTAGAACACAAGCACAATACAAAGAAGACTAGTAAACATAAACTAGTTTCCTTGAAGAGGTACTTCTAGGCTTCTCGATCCCTAAGAGAAGTTTTTCACACTAATCTAGACCGAGAGCAAAAGCTCTAAGGTACTGAAAGGAATAGCGGGTATCACAAGCTTACTTTCCCGAAGAATGAAACTTGGTAGAGGGACAAATCATTTAGGAGGGATACCAACTCCTATTTATATTACCAAGGCTTAGCTTTGAAATGAGAATCTAATTTCAGAAATTCATTAAAGCACATTTCCATTTAATTCTGAAATTCCTCACATAGACTCATAGCATTTTATGAGATCTAATACTTTAGCATTTTTACATTTAAAAAAAGATATTCCATTAAATGTTTGGCCAAAAGCATTCAAAGCAACTAATACTCAATAAAATATATTTGGATATTTCAGTAATTCGAAATATGGTGTTTACCAAATATACTCCCTGTGATAGATTTCAATTCGAAATCCGTGTCCTTGGATTCAAAATTCATCTTATGGTATTATCTCTTCCAAATGTCGTCATTAGCTTTGATAATGTCAACATCACTTCCTAGGCATTGCTGGACGGGCCAGATCAATCCTAGGTGGAAGTGGGATCAGGTCCAATGTGGCTAACGTTCCGTACAACGTATCATCGCTGACATGGACAAGCCTTGTGTGTTAAGCTTAAGTGAACACGTAGGTTCAAGGATATTCTGAATCATATAATATAGATATACCATGGAAAGTATCGTTTATGATTCTCCGAGTAATAACAATGTTGTTCCTTATGAATTCACGATTCCAATGTAGATAATCACTTTAATGATATCTGAGAATTCACATCAAACACCAAAGAATATTCAATCGGGTGTCTGATCATGCAGTGTATAAATACGATAATTTAATCACTTACAGTATTGATTAGAAATCATGTGTCAACTAACTAGAGCGACAAACCATATTTCTGATGAAGACTCAAACAAACCTAGTTGTACATTGAAGATGAACAAATTCAAACTTCAAACTGAGAATACCGAACTCATTAATTCGTTGAAGCACAAATCAAAATGATAGAGTTTGAACTTCGAAATACGTTTTCTGAGATAACCAATATTTAGGTTTCGAACTCTACATTTTGTTCGGCAGAAACCAAAGCTAGGTTTCAGATACTAGAGTTCATATGACTGAAACCAAAATATTCGTAACAAATTTTTGATGTCGAACTTGAGACTCCATGTGGTCAAGAGACGTTTCAGCATCACACCTTTGCGTCTTTGACGCATAAGTTATATTTCCCGGTTCACATAAACCTTTAGGAAACCCCAGAGTCTTTATTATAAACCTTTTAGAACTCACATGGTTAAGACACATTGGTCTCGATTCTCAAGTCAGTGTTAGCCAGCAAACATAGCTTCGTACTCAAGTTTTCTTATGGTCAAAACTTAGATTTAAGTTTCAGACTCAATAGCTCATGAACCCAAAAACCAAATTAAGGTTTCGAAAGTTAAAGTCAGTTTTACCAAAACTTACATTGAGGTTTCGAACTCTAAAGTCCATAAGAAAGAAAACAGGAATATGGTTTCAAAATCTAAAAGTGATATGGCATTCTAGATGTTCATATATCGAAAATCAAATGAATGATTTCGAACTCTAGAAATCAGACCCAAACGAAGATATAGTATTCGAACTCATAAAAGAAGTATGTCGAGTCTACTCAACATAAGTGTGAGTCACGATCTCGATGACTTTAGTACATGTGAGTACGTACTAACAATCCGATATAGTCAGACAAGGTAAGTCGAGACACACTATGATGGATTTAATTTCGTAATACTACAGATACAACATCATAAGAATGCTATTATTCAACTCGTAGGTTTTAGGAAAAACCTTATATCACTTAGAGACGAAGAAGAAAAGAAATCTCTAAGCAATATAGAATATCATAACTACAACAACAATACCGCAAGCGATATCGTGGAGTTATCTCTTAAGACACATTGATCACAACTGATCAAATCATAACGTAAAGCTCAAGCAGTAAGTTATGTTTTGACTTTTGTAGCACAAGTGTAAAAGATAATGGAATCACGTTATTTAGATTCACTAACCTCTTGAATGCGAAGCTGAATATCCTCGTTTGCTCCTCGATCTTCTTCGACTCTTCATGTAGTGTCTCTAAATCCCTCCAACATCTTTCACAACCTAAAGCTAACTTAATGAAGTTTTTATCTAATTTGTGTTTCAAGCGGTCGAGTTTTGATCACTAAATATGACAACTAAGCTTGACATACCAACACTTAGTGAGGTTGACCGAGCCATGCTCTAAAAGTCTTCTACAACAAAAATTGTTTGCCGTCGTCTAAGTGTATCTCTGCCATGTCTATTAATATGGATAATTGTGATTGCATATATAGTTGGGTGTCAAAGATACTGTGTAACATTGGAATATTTAATTTCCCTCCCTACACTACGCCATATGGCCGGATTCCCAACGTATTTTTTTTTCATCTGCAGCGTTAATAACCGTTGCGCACGTGGCAATGTCTATTAACGTTGCGCACCTTTACAAACGTTGCTCCAAATATGAATTATTACAAATTAATTAAGCAACGTTATGGCAACGTTGACTAACGTTGCACATGAAGGGCTAATACGTCTTTTTACCGGAAATTAGATTTTCCGGATTTATATTTCGTTTTACCTTAATTTTCTCCTCGTTTTATCTTCATTTTTTTTTCCTTTTTTTTTTTCTCCATGTCTCTCATATTCTTCTTCTTCCTCAACCAAAATCTTCCATGTTTGTAACCTCAACTCCCGTCAATCCAAAAATAAACCCAACCCACATCTCATAATCGAAACCACACCTCAGATCTAAAAGAAAAACCTTTTTTTGTAACCTAAGATCTACTGGATTTGCTCCTGAAATCATATGATTTCGTCTCTCTCGTATTCTTCGGTGGTGATATCGTCTCTATCGTCTTCTTCATGGTGGTACTGGTCTTCGAAATCTGTAAATCAAATCAAATTTTGTAAGTCTCTGAAAACCCAATTTCGGAATTTTAGGTTTTAATGTATTTTTTCCTCTGTTGAAATCCTGTATTTTTCCTCTGTTTTTTCTTTCTTTTAGTTACATTTCTTTTGTGTACAAGGTAAATCATCCAAACCCTAACTTATTCTTTTTATTTATTTTGATTTTTCTATAGATCCGTTGGTTTTTGTTTTCTGTGACACAACTATTGTTGATTTTTTGGTTTTATTGCTAGGTATGTTTAATTTTAAGGGTTATTAACTACATAAGTTACTTGTCTATCTTTTTTCATAAGTTTGTAAATGAGTTTGTTTTGATTTGGGTTCTGTTTTTTTTTTGTGAGAATGTGAATAGTTGTAGGGATTCAGAATAGAGCTCCTTCAATAGCTCATTATGTAAAGATCATATGAGTTTACCTTGGGTGAAATCAAGGTAAATGCTGAACAAAGCATACAAGACACTGTATTCTAGTTCATTTTGCTGTTACTACTATTTGATTTGCTTGTGGCAGGCTATTAGAAAAAAGAAATAAGAGGTCAAGTGCTTCGTATCCGTTGGTTTTCCAATTTCTTGAACCGTATTGCAGGTTTCCACGGAAGAATCTGTAAAACTGAAACCAAAATTGGTTCCTATTGATCGAAATAGATATGTAGTTTTCCTTTCTTTATATCACCACCCTGTATTTCTCCTTCTTTTCAACATAACAAGGCTCACATACAATTTTATGCTCATTTCAGGTTTTCCTTAAGAAGTTTCCTGTTAGTATTCCCTGGCACATCTATTTAGAGAGGACCATACCTTTCTTCATTCAATTACTAAAAATAAAGATCATTGTGCATCTCCTGGATTTGGGTTCCAGATCACATACAAAACAAATGATTCAGCGCATATCTGCACCAGTGCTTGTAAGTCACAATACTCATCTTACTCTAGCTTATTCATATATGACTTCTATTTCCCTTGCTTCACTAGTTGGGTTCTTTACTACAAATAGAAGAACCTGTTCAACCCAATTTAGCTTCATTTTCATTGGGCAGTAGCATTTACACTGACAACTTGTAATGCTCACTTCATTGCGTTGTCCTTATCCTTAGTAGCTTTTAATCTTGAGTTGTTTTTATAATAAATCTTGATGAATATATGTGGGCGTAAAAATGTCTAAGGGTTAGTTATCGAACCCCAAAGAGGGGAAATAGGCTCCACAGAGGAGAGCTTTAATAGGAATGCAGCTTTACATTGTCCAGATTCCAAAAAGTTTGACTCCCACTCCTAAACTACAGCTTTGGTTGTCATTGTTTTTCTATAGAATTGCCAAAGCTGATGGTTACTCTGTAGGCTGAGATGCTAACCATTTGTGCTTGACCTCTAGCTTTAGATACCCATGTCTTTAGTATCCTCAAGTGCAGGGTCACTGGATTACACAATGGTAGTGTCTTTAAATAATAAAACTTCAATCATAGCGAGTAAGTGTGTGTTTTTTATCGACATTCTAATTGGGAAGTGGTCTTTATGTGTTCATAGGCAGCTGATTATTGATGGACATTCTTGAACAAAAACAGACTAATGAGCATACAAGTGAAACTAACCTATTGTTCTACCTTCTTATCATCCGGGTATAACGTGCAATTCTCAAAGGGTTTGTCTACATCTTGGAAGAAGCCTTACTGCCTTTTTCTAACAAGGATTTATCAATTCCTTGATTGACAAAGATGATGGCACAAGAGCTCCTAGGTACTTGCTTGGACGCCTCTCATTTCTTGTATTCGATCATTACTTATCATAGTCTACTTGGTATGAATTGAAGTTATCGTATGCATTGTAAATGTAATACTAGAATACGGAAAATACAAATACAAATTTATAAAACGTATTTTGTGTAAATTTTGTAATACATTTTTTTTTTGTAATATTTTTAATTCTAATTATATATTTCGCAACGCTTATAGACGTTGCTTAAATTACCTAAAACGTTGCTTTGAATAAAAAGAACAACGTTACTAACGTCACTTAAATAATTAAAGCAACGTTAATAAACATTACCAAAAATGTAACGCGGTATTGGCAACGTTCATTAGTGTTGCTTTAATTCTAAGCAACGTCTATATCCCTTGTAAATCGGTCGATTTGGCGTAGTGCCAGTGTCTTGTATCATTTGAGATCTTCGACCAAGAACCCATTAAATTTATTATATTTTGGGCCAGAGGTGCTTCATGAACGAATGGAATTCATGTATATCCAAAATGTGCACAGATTCGTAGGTGTTACCATCCAGAGTGTAATGAAGTCTGCTAGTGGATATCTACTCTTGTCGAACTATTTTGCCTTAAGGTCCAAACAATTTGCCTGTGGAAAAGCCATGCGAACCCGCATGCAACCTTCCTTTCAATTCCCCCACCGGAAATTTCTCTGGTGGAAGTAAGGTGGATAGCTATGGTCTTTGGAATCACGTAGAAGTAACCATGTGGTAAATGGGAAAAAAAAGAATTGACTACCACAATTCCCCAATCTATGAAAGTGATCTCATTTCATATGGGCAATTTTTTCATTGCAGATGTCATTGTAGTATAGTGGTAAAGTCATTAGGTGATGACATCAGCCACTTGAGTTTGAAACTCGTCTGCTCGGAATGGTGGCGATTTTTCTTTCTTTCTTTGCCTAGCTACCAGGGTTTGTGAAGAATCCCCTAAGGTCAGATGGAGGGAGCTTTTAAACCTGTGTATTTTTTTCCAATATATTTCTTTTTAGTTCATACCAAAATAGTGATTACATGGTCGCTTACAAGAATATCAAAAACACCAAAATACAAAATAATCAAAACCCAAATACAAATGACAATATCAATTGCAAGTAAATCACGAAGAGAAAGAGCCATGAACCGCAAAGTTATTCAATTTTTGTAGAAGTGGTATTGATGAGTGATGGTGTATGTCAAAGATATTGTGTCGATACGTGCATAAGATACGGAAATCACACAGCTGTAACATACTCACAGTCAAGAGAAATCTCTGCAAGATAAGGAAAGAAGATTATCATGAATCAATCGGCATTAACTCTCAGCCAATTAGAATATCTTGTTTACCTTTCTGATGTAGAATTATGACTGTACAGAGTATTGTATCAAAGGCAACATATACTGTATAAATAGAGTTTTCTTTTCTCTCCCAAACCATCCAAGGGAGAACTACTTACTGTGTCTTTACCCAGATATGGTATCGAGATAGCCTGTGGTTATTTCGCTTTGAGATCAGTCATTTTTTTTCTCTTATCTTTTATTTTTCAGTCGTTTCTTCTCTTCCAAAATGGCTTCGTCATCTTTCAACTTCAATCATGTTTTAACTGTCAAGTTAGATGACACCAACTACTTACTATGGAAGTCCCAGATGATGGCCTTTGTTCGTGGTCATGACTACATGGGGTTGCTCGATGAAACTAATCCTTCTCCACCTGCAACTATTAGAACAACAGTAACAGGTTCAACAGAGACAACTGAAATCCCTAATCCAACTTTCCTATCTTGGCAGCAAAAGGATCAACTTTTACTCAGTGGGATCCTCTCGTCTCTGTCACAAAGTGTACACACTCAGATGCTTAGTGTCACGACCTTTCAAGAGGCATGGGAAAGGCTCGAAAAGATATTTGCTTCCAACTCTCAAGCTTGTATGATGCAGCTCCAGTTGCAACTAGTGAGTACTAAGAAAGGCGTCCTAAATATCCTTGATTATCTAACCAAAATGAATTTTTATGTTGACATTTTGGCTGCTATTTCTCAACCCATTTATGACTCCCAACTTGTTTTGTATGTTCTTAATGGACTAGGTCCTGAATATAGTCCATTCGTTACGGCTATGACAACACGTTCTGAGCTTGTGTCGTTTGCTGATCTACAAGGATATTTGCTAATCCATGAAATTCGTTTAGCAGACCAACATGTTACTGAGCTAACATCTCCTGCTATCAACAATACTCAAAGGCAAACTTCTTCCGCTGCAAATGCTCCAGTGCATAACCGCAACCAACAACCATCGAATACTCGTGGAGGTTTTCACAATGGTCGTGGTCGTGGATGTGGCCGTGGTCGTGGTAGAAATGGGTATCGTCCTCCATCTTCACCTGCTCCAGTTTGCCAAATCTGTAATCGATATGGTCATACTGCCATGCACTGTAACTATAGATTCACTACTGATCAAGCTTCAGCTAATGTTGCTACTCACCTTCCTGGATATAACTATCTGGATCCATCTTGGTATCCTGATTCGGGTGCGACACATCATGTTACCCGTGACTTGAGGAAAATTCAAAACCGAGTTGAATATATTGGAAATGTAGTTGTGACCATTGGCAATGGAACAGGTTCTCCAATTACTTATACTGGATCTTCTTCGTTAGATACATCATCTTGCTCTTTTAAGCTAAATAATATACTTCATGTTCCCAACTTAAAGAAAAATTTATAATCAGTACGACAATTTACACAAGATAATGATGCTTACTTCGAATTTCATCCTAATGTTTTCTTTATTAAGGATCGTATGTCGGGGAAAGTTCTTATAGCAGGCAAGTGTAAGGATGGCCTATATCACCTTCCATCATCAATATCATCTAATCAGTCCAGGAAGGTGTTCATAGGAGTTGGGGAGAAGACAACTCAAGAAGGATGGCATCATAGGTTGGAACATCCAACCTACAAAGTAGTTCAGTTTGTTTTAAATAAGAATAAGTTACCTGTGAGTGACAGTAAGAATCATAAGTTTTGTGAAGCTTGTCAGTTGGGTAAAAGTCATCGACAAACATTACGAATGAATAACACCATTTATGCAGCTCCTCTAGATTTAATCTTTACTGATGTATGGGGCCTTCACCTACTATTCAACTTGTGGTTCAAAGTATTATGTTTTATTTATGGATGGTTATTTAAAGTATTCTTGGATTTATTCAATTACTTTCAAGTCAGATGTCTTTGGAATTTTTGAAAAGTTTAAAGCCATGGTAAAAAATATGTTTTCTCGAACTATAAAGGCGGTACAGTCTGATTGGGGAGGAGAATTTCAAAAATTGGAGTATTACTTTGCTCGGTCTGGGATTGATCACAGAGTTTCGTGTCCTCACACTCATGGCTCATGCCAAAGTTCCAACTAATTTATGGGATCATACTTTTGAAGCTGTGGTTTATCTAATTAAAAGGCTACCCACTCCTGCATTACATAATTCATCACCATTTGAAGTTCTTTTCAAAAAGAGTCCAGATTATCAATTTCTTAAAGTTTTCGGGTGTGCCTGCTACCCCTACTTACGTCCCTACAATAAGCACAAGATCAATTATCGATCTATTCAGTGTATCTTCTTGGGATACAGTTCATGCCACCATGGATAAAAATGCTATGAACCAACACAAAGACGTATGTTTATTGCTCGACATGTGATGTTTGATGAATATTTATTTCCCCTTGCAGGAATTTTAGCTTCTCCACCTCCTCCTGTCACAGTTGAACCTGTACATCTCCCGTCTTTGTTGGTACCTAGTGCAGCCCCTCCAATTCCATCGAATGTAGAGGCTCCAACTGTAACGTCAACATCTTCACTACCTCCTCCAGATGCGACTCCAGAAATCTCACCATCTCCACCGGTGTACAAAGCAACTAGGTACCACCACAAAATCCTGATTTGCTTGTACCTACTACGTATTCAATACCCAATACCACCAACACCACTTAAGGCATGCATACTCGTTCTAAATCAGACATATTTAAGAAGAAGGTCCTTGCTGCAAGTCGTTACCCGTTGGTGCTTACTACTGAAGTTCAACACAAGGAAATTATTCCGACTTGTGCTTCTCAGGCATTCAAGTACCAACAATGGAGACATGCTATGATCAATAAAATTGACGCATTACTTCAATAAGGAACATGGATTCTAGTTCCTCGACTACCTTCGATGAATGTACTTGGAAATAAGTGGATTTTCACTTTAAAACATTATGATGATGGTACAGTCTCTTGTCACAAAGGTAGGCTCGTTACGAAGGGGTTTAATCAGCAGTATGGAGTGGATTACAACACCACTTTCAGTCCAGTGGTGAAGTTCACAACTCTACGAATTATTATTGCACTTGTCGTCTCTCGCAAATGGGTAATTCTTCAACTTGATGTTAATAATGTGCTTCTTAATGGTTTATTGATGAGGAAGTGTATATGAATCAACCACCAGGATTCATTGATTCAGCTCATCCTACGCATGTCTGTAAGCTAAGAAAATCCATTTATGGGTTAAAACAGTCTCCGCGGGCATGGTATACTCGTTTACATAATTTTTTGCTTACAATTGGCTTTGTTGGATCCAAAACTGATCCTTCCTTATTCATTTATAGTAAGGGGACAGTGGTTGTGTATCTACTGGTATATGCGGATGACTTATTGGTAATGGGTAATGATCCTTCTTTTAATTCTCGTATCATTTCATTGATTGGGAAAGAATTTGCACTAAGGATTTGGGAGGCATCGAAGCTACTGCAAACACAAAGGGTCTAGTCCTATCTCAACAGAAGTATATTGTGGATCTTCTTACTCGAATAAATATGCAATATGCCAAGCCTATTTCCTCTCCTATTGCAGCAAGTACTCGTCTCACCCGGCATTCTGGTGAACCATTTTCTGATGTTTTATGTACCGTAGTACAGTGGGTGCTCTTCAATACTTAACCCTCACCCTTCCAGATATAGACTTTTTTGTTAATAAGGCCTGCCAATTTATGCACAGTCCGACGACAGAACATTGGGCTCTTGTAAAATGAATACTTCGCTACCTTAAGCATACAGTGAACTATGGGTTACAGTTTTATCACAATTCTCCACCTATGCTGCCAGTTTTCACGGATGCAGATTGGGGAGGTTCTTTAGATGATAGGAAGTCAACAGGAGGTTGTGCTATCTACTACGACAATAATCTGATTTCATGGAGTTCCAAGAAATAACCTACTGTTTCTCGGTCAAGTACGGAGGCTGAATATAAAGCCATTGCAAGTGCATCATCAGAACTAGTTTGGCTTCGATCATTGTTTCGAGAACTAAATATTCCTTTGATTTCTCCTCCCACTCTATGGTGCGACAACATAGGTGCTACGTATTTGACTGCAAATCCGGTGTTCCATACTCGTAGCCGTCATGTCGAGATTGATTTCCATTTTGTCAGGGACATGGTCTCCAAGAAAGAGCTTATTGTCAGAATAATCTCCTCTCAAGATCAGTTGCAGACATACTTACCAAGAATCTGTCTACTCCGCGGTTTACTCTATTGCAAGACAAGCTCAATCTTGTTGGCACAGACATTCGCTTGAGGGGGCGTGTCAAAGATATTTTGTCGACATGTGCATAAGATACGGAAATCACACAGCTTTAACATACTCACAGTCAAGAGAAATCTCTGCAAGATAAGGAAAGAAGATTGTCGTGAATCAATCGGCATTAACTCTCAGTCAATTAGAATTATCTTGTTTACCTTTCTTATGTAGAATTATGACTGTACAGAATATTTTATCAAAGGCAACATATATTGTATAAATAGAGTTTTCTTTTATCTCCCAAACCATCCAAGGGAGAACTACTTACTGTGTCTTTACCTTGATAGTGTACATTGTTATCCTCCAACCATTTAAGTTGTTTCTCTTCTTCTTCCATAAGAGATGCTCCGATAAAGTAGTATTTTTCCCATATTCTTGTAGATCGATTCGAACCTGGATGCTCCAAGTCTCTCGTGTTAAAGATAGATCTGAAGCGACGTCGAGCAGAATCGTCGATGTTCTTGATGAATCGAGAATAGCAGCCAAGAACCACCATGAAGATCTGAAGGAATCGCTATTAGAGCGAGGAGAAAATCGCTTAAAAGACGAAGAGATAATCGCCAAAATAGCGAAGAAATGTGTCGAAAGACACCAAAACAACATTATTAAAATCTATAAAAAAAAATAATAATAAAAAAATATAGACAATAGCCCCCGGACTAAATCTGAGCAAGAAGACGAAGGAGTTTTGTTTTTATTTTTATTTTTTTTCCTTTTTCTTTTGTAGAAGGAGAGAGAGAGAGGAGAGTGAGAGTATTTTTGTGTTTTTGGTCGGCATATTAACGAGGTACTAATATTAGTTTCATAATTAAATTAGAGTCGGTACGGAAGACTATCATTAATTCACTGAGATTTATAAAAGAAGAAAACGACTTCAAAGTTCAAAAGCAGACCCATTTCTCTTCTCTTTCCTTTTTCTCTTATTTTTGTTCCAACTGTCTCTTAGATTCTTCATAACCAGCTTCGTCACCATCCACTCTTCACTCACTCTCTTTTCTCCAAAGTAACTTTTTTTATTTTGAATCTCTATCATCTCTCTCTAATTACTTATCAAGCATTAAATCCTATATAAACCTCCTAAACATCTCTTTAATGGCTGAAGAGGAACCCACACCAAAAGCTGATCATGAAGCCCAGACAAAGTTGATCGAAGAGAAAGAGTTATCAGCAAAGAAATCAGGATCAGAAAGCGCCATGACTTCCGACTCGAAATCCGATGGCTCTCGTCGACTTATTTGCTCAATCATACTTATCATTCTTCTCTTAGCAGGTGTAACCACACTCATAGTATGGTTAGTATATCGTCCTCATAAACCTCGTTTCACCGTGGTCGGCGCTGCAATATATGAACTTAACACAACTGCACAATCAGTTATGACAACAACCATGCAGTTCACGATTGTCACAAGAAATTCTAACAAAAGGCTATCTATATTTTACGATCATCTTTCAGCTTACGCTTCGTATCGTAATCAAGCGATAACACCGGCAGTTATGTTACCTGATCTGTTTCATGATAAGAAAAGCACGGTGGCTTTATCGCCGATACTAGGTGGTGGGGTGGCAGTTCCGGTTTCGCTTGAAGTTGTGAATGGTTTAGTTATGGATGAAGCCTATGGTGTTGTTGGCTTAAGATTAGTTTTGATGGGAAGATTAAGATGGAAAGCTGGTGCAATTAAAAGTGGGAAATACGGAGTGATTGTCAAGTGTGATATGTTAGTTGGTTTTAAGAAAGGGCTTTTAGGCCAAGTTCCACTACTTGGATCTCCTGGATGTGATGTTGATATATAAACTTGTTTTTCTAATTATGACTGTAAGTTTCTATATGTTTCACAGCTATGTGTTCATTTCTGTCTTTATTGTCTTGTTAAGATCTTTATATACGATTTGGTCTTGTTCTTGATCAGTAGGGTAATTATTTCTGGCTAGCTTGTTATAATTATGTTGTAGATTTCTAGAAAAAAGTTTAATCTCTTCTATCGTTCAGGCTTGTTAGTTTACTGTATTACCTCTCACTGTTCGTCTAGAATATCATTCTCTTCTTATTCACTAGCTAGACGTACAGCTTCTGATTACTTTTGCCAATATACATATTCCATATGCCCGGTGAGTGGTTGTGGTATCGCCTTTGTTTTGTTCTAGGATTTCGCGTTTCGAACTCTACTAGACTGCTAGTAATGGCAACAAGTGAACAATGTATATGATCAGATTTTTAATCGTCTGATCTAATAGCATATTTCTCATATATATGGCTTAAACTACAAACTCGTTAATAATGAGTTTGGCAACGTCCTAGCTAGTAACCGTGTTTCCACTATATTCAGCACTACCCGCAAAAGTCACAGACTGTTAGGTTCGATGGCTTTTGTTTTCATGTGTTGAGGTTTCTCTCTACTTTTTACTTTAGTGTGCATGTTTTTGGTGTTTTCTTCTTCCTCTCGTTTGCGTACAAAAGAAGTTGGGCCTCTGTTTTGGTGGGTGGGATGGGAATCAATTGAAGACTTGAAGTAATCCGCAACAGTTTTTAGATGGACACGTATAACCATCCATGCAACTACAAGAATACTATATTAAATTATTAATAATAGAAAATCACAACATAACGATAGAATACAATTACTTACCGAGAGAGAAGGGATGCAAAATCTGCTCCGTGAATCGGAGAAACCGAGCCAACTCAAATTACCGATTCCATCTTCATCTTTTCTTCCAGTCTAGAATCAATTAGTATGGGGAGGAAGAAGAAGAAGAAGAAGAAGAAGGATTACTAGATCGATCAGGAACTCAGCTAATTTAGTTTAGGTTTTCTTTTTCCTTGGTTTTAGCAAGCTTTAATGAAATGTTCTCAGCCTCCTTTCTTATCTATCACCGCCTCTAATCCCACTTCTCACCTCTCCACTCCTTCAGATCCACCGCTTCTAAACCCATATCGCAATTCCTTAGTCTCTTCTAACACCCTCACCATGTTTCCCAATCCTTCTGTTCTCAAAATAGATCTTGTCATCAAAAACAACAATCTGATGTTGATCCTTTCGCCTCTTTATTCCCCTCTCACCAGTATTGGAGGTGGAATATTCTTAAGATCAATCACAACTACAACAGCAATGACAACGTTAATAGCAAATACAGGGGAGTTTGTAACATCTAAAATTATGGTGTTCATAATCAAGGTACCGTTTAAACCCAATTTTTTTCCTACTGGTTTTCCTACCTTGTTATCTACCCTTTCAATTTTCCAATGTCGATTTTCACCTGGTGATTCACTCTCTGAGTTCGTTAGGAAATCTAATCACTATTGTGTATCGAGTCTGGTTACAATAACAAAACCAGGGTGGATGTTTTCCTCAAACAAAAACATGTTGCCTCGTCTGTCTATGGGTCTTAGTCTGCCGTTATGGATTCCACTTCAGTATGGGCAAAATATTCCGTCGAAGGATTTGGGGAGAGTTAGTTCCCTACAAGGCTACAACCTTGTTCTAACCAAAATCTATATTATTACTGGCTCTCGTATTACAAGACGTTTGCAGAAAGGGTGTTAGTAGTTTCCTCTTGGGTTGTTCTCGTCATACCAGTGGAGTTTTTCTTCTCTAAGGTCAATTTGCAACAAAACTTAGTAGACAAGAGAATTTCTCAGGTTCCCTGGAATCATCGTATGGATGAATTTCCTGCTGAGTTAATCAGGGAAAACAGGGGATCTAAACAACTACGAGGTTCGAGATTCATTGAGTCAACTCACCAGGTTCCGGGTCACAAGTCTCAACAAAAGTTTCTCATCCATAACACACGTGTTGAGGCAGTGACGAGAATTTTGCTGAGGTACACACGTGGACAAAATGAGAAGTACAGGGAACGGATAATATATATTGCAGGAATTCCAAACGGATCGAAAATAAAACTAATCCAAAACTAATCAAGCCCCTAATGTCTCACACACCACTAAACCCTACATAGCCAACTAAATCTCGCTATCAATGACACATATAGGAAACCGTTTGTCCCATATATAAAGGAAATTAAGGGTGTCATTAATCTGGCTCAAGTGAAAGTTTTGGCTAATTGTGCGACTAGGTGGCGACATCAAACAAAGTTATCGTGACAACGACGAATCGTTATTCAAATGTTTTGTCCACTTAGACTGGGTCCATATTTAATTACAGAGGCAATTACTAGATATGGAAAGTATGCTGTTAGCTTTTTCTTGTGTGTGTGTTAGTTGTTGCTTTAAGTCTGTACCTAGTTTGTTAATTTTGTGTTTAGTCGTCTTTCGGTTGTGTCCAGGAACTTATTGGAAAATATCACAGTCATAGAAGAAATTATGGTAGCCATATACTGAAGTTGATTCCAAGCCATCTGGATCAGAAAGGTTTTTTTTTTTTGGGCTAGTCCTTTGTGGCACAAAGGAGAATGGAGCAGATACCTCAAGGTCTCCATTCTCCATTTATCAAATCTCAGGCCATTTTTGTAAATGGTCAGCTGGCAACACTTTTTTGGTGGTTGCACTACAGCTGCGAAGTTGGAATGTTCATGCTTGGTT
Organism: Papaver nudicaule; assembly: GCA_023529015.1. Taxonomy (NCBI): domain Eukaryota; kingdom Viridiplantae; phylum Streptophyta; class Magnoliopsida; order Ranunculales; family Papaveraceae; genus Papaver; species Papaver nudicaule. The sequence goes on along the minus strand of JAJJMA010261306.1, from coordinate 1,669 downwards.
CGCTTTGTGGTATTGCTGCGGGGGTTTTTTCGTTACGGCTGTGCTTCTGACACTAACCTCACATATGAATGGTCAACTTATGGTGCAGTGTATCATGTTTGGTCTTTGCTTCATGTACTCTCATATGTATCATTTCCTAATGAAAGTATTACCTTCAAAAAAAAA
>JAJJMA010261259.1:47805-96963 GCA_023529015.1 Papaver nudicaule | reverse complement strand
AATTACTTAATGTTCTCCTGTTATTTCATCATTTTTTTGTGAAGCGACTTACGCAAGGTGGAATGGGAATGGGAATAAGGAGAAAGATAGGTGGGGAGGTTGATCAAAATTCAGCAGGGTGAGATTCTCTATTTACATCTTCTTACAGACATTATACATCGTTTTTTTCCCTTGTTAATACTTTAGGAATTTGATTCTCAATTTATATAATCTCCCTGTATTAAATGCACAAGGCAGTTCCCTGTATATAATTTACCAGATGTGCCAAAGTACAAACGCATTACTGAAGACGATATTAGTATTTACCTGAAACAACCTTGTTAGGAAGTCATACACATGTATATTCATGAATTCAGTAGCTATAACAGAATATAAAGTTTTCCAAACTCTCATGGCATAAGTGCACTGAACAAATGTGTTCCATGCTATCTATTCTGGAGTCACGTCAATGACAGTGAGAAGAGGTATTAGGGAGAATTCGAGATACTCTGTCACTGGTATTAGAACACATGTTGATTCATTTTCCTACTAAAAACAGGGAAATGTTAAAACATCGGTTAACGTTCTGTTTTTGGTGGTATTTGATGTTTCAACAAATACCCGTAACACTCTATTTTGCAATAAAAATTACAGTCTGCGTATAACAGCCCTGATATATATGTAAGCATGAGATTTCAGCTTCACAAAGTGATAAAATCTACTACTAAAGTTTATTCTACTGGTAGCAATATGTATTCTGATGTGACGTGACTGAGATTTGCTCTTCTTCTTTATCAGAAGCGAATCTAACAAGAAGCAAAAGAAGGGAAAAGAAAAGCAAGATGGGGAGGTTAAGGAATTACAACCAGGGTGAGGTTCTCCATTCACGTCTTTCTGGTCTAGTCAGGGAAAATGATAATTTGTTTCCGTGCAGTGTTGGTGTGCAAAACTATGCAGGGAAAATGATCTTAGCAACTTGGTATTAGGATTGGCAGTCATTTTCATATCCCCATATTAGGATTCTGCAGTCATACAACTGTAATCATATCCTATTAGATGATATTTATCGCTAGTCTTTAACTGAAGAAAACAAAGAGATGAACATCATCTAATAGTTTCAGCCCCATTTGTAGTTTGACCCCCATCTGTATCAGAATTATAACATTTCATTCTTAAAGTGAACTGTATGAATTGACTTCACCACTTAAAGTGCACTGTGTGAAGGACCTTCACCACTTGATGTGAACTTTTAACATGGTGTTTACCACTTAAAAGTGCAATGTAGATGGACTTCACCAAATGAGGTGAACTGTCTACATGGTGTTCACCACTGAAAGTGTGAAAGGACAGAGAACCGTTAGAGTGATGCCCTGACACTAGGAGAGAGAACCGTTACATATAGTAATCTCATGGTTCTCTCTCTTAGGGTTAGGGCATCACTTCATTTTTTCAATGGAGAATCAGAATGAGAGTAACCATGTTTATCTCTGTAACTCTGCTTTTGCTACGAGGAAAAGACCTGTTGCCTAGAGTTGGCTGGTTCAAGCAGTTAGAAGAAAGATTTAATGTTGGAGTGTAGAAGAAGAGCCAAAACTTCCTTCCTATCCACTAAAACTTTCTTCGGACTGCTGGATTCTGTCTCTTAGTGTTTTTTTTTTTGTGTGTGTGTCTTTCAGGAGTTATATATTCCCTGAAGCTTTCCGTGAAGGATGCGGACACATAAGCAACTACTCCAGCTTTCTGCAAATGCGGGAGATAAGTGGTAAGTTGTCAGAAGCTGAGACAGCCTTATTCCGATCAACTGTGTTCAGCCATCTACTGGACATTCCAAAAGATCAGAACTGGTGCTCGCCAATTTTTAATTTCCTATTTAGTAGGCTTATTAAGGCGGAACCAGAAAAAACAAAAGACGGAGAAATTTGGTTTAGAATTTTCGATCAGGAAATATGCTTTGGAAAGCGGGAGTTTGCCGCAATATCAGGCCTTAGCATTAGGAGACCAGGGGAAGCGTTTGTCCCACCTAATCAGAGATCCATACTCATGGACAAGCATTTCACCAAAGAGGACGAATTGATAACCGGGATGAGAGTGAAGAAATTCCTTCTTGGCGATACTGTCACAAAAGAGGTCGTGGAGGAAGGGGAAGTCACAAAAGATCCTGTGAAAGTGAATGCAGAGGACAGGGCAAAGGCTGCGCTACTGTGGGTTGTGCAGTGCTTTGTATATGGAAACTTGCCAAACGTTGGTATAGAGCTGGAAACATAGCATTTGGTGGACAACCTTGTAGAGTTCAACAAGATCCCTTGGGGTGAGCGAGCGTATGAAATATTTGTTGAGAAAACTGTCAAAGCCTATGCGAATTTTGCCGAAAAGCATCCAACGCTAAAGCCTAATGTCAAACCTCACGGAATGGCGCATGTTTTGGTGGTAAGAGTTTTTGTAAAAGTTACAACTCTAACTAATGTTCGAAGAATATGTTGTTGTGATGTTTTGTGTTTGTGTTGTAGGTTTGGGCCCTTCAAGTATTCCCGGATCTGCTTCTGAAGTATGGTGTTAGGGGAGAATGCGATGTTTGGAAGGCACATATGATTACTGTGAGATGCAATCCACCAGAAAGTAAAATATGTATTGGAACCGGTACGAGTAAATCCCAGGTTTGCGCATGTTTTCATTCGTACGGTTAAAAAAGAAAATTTCAGTGGCATCGACACCAATTTGACATTATCAGGATAAGGGTATCTGATATATCTTGTGGAGTTGTTGCACTGTGGCAAACACGTCCAATCTTATACTATTAAATCGGTATTGGAACCCGTACGAGTTTGTCCCTCTTTACTAGGTTCTGCCTCTGATTAAGTTCCCTTCATGTAGGTGAACATGGGTCCTAGAGTCGAAGAAGACATAATGTGGCATAAGCAACATTCTGAAATGCTTGTGCTGCTTGGGGTCGCTCCAGGTCCCCTGAATAGAGAAGTTTTTGTGCAAGAGCTAGTTAGAGAAAATGCCCATGATTTAGAGCAGGAGTTTAGTCTTGGCTCTCAATTAGATGAGGAGGAAGTAGCTGAAGAATCTGTGCGTCAACATGCTTCTGAAGCCCATGTAGGAGTTAAAGAGAAGGCCCCGGAGAAGATATGCTCCGAAGAACGAGTATCTTATCTAATGAAAAATGAATTTGGTGAGGCAGTCAATCAAGCTGTAAAGCTCAATGTGGCTGGCCCTATATCTGCATTAACTGAGAAAGTGTCTGAAATGATCGGTCTACTAAAAAACATTCTATGTAGCGATGGGGTGAGAAATGGCATTTCTCCTCCAACATGTCCATTCGTTGATTGTCAATCTGGGGAGGAAGCAGTGTCAACTTCCAGTCGAATCAAGAAAGTCGAGAAGGAACCGGTTGATCTTGGTCATATAGAGCAGAAGCTCAGGTTTGATGGTGCTACTGATCTCCTCAATGGAAAACTAGTGTTCAATACACCAACAACACTAGAGTGCAATACCAACGATGATGCTGATCTAAAAAAAGGGATATGTGGCGATAGAATGAAAAATGGCTCTTCTCCTCCAACTGGTCCTAGTCAATATATTGGTTGTCACTCTGTGGAGGATACAGTGTCAACTTCCAGTAGAATTAAGACAGGCGGAGAAGTTTGGGTTGATCTTGGTCCTTTACAGAAGCTCAGTTTTGATGGTGCTCTAAAAGATGGTCCTACTGATCTACTCAATGAACATCTACTGTGCAAAACACCACCGTCACAGGGGGGAGATGACATCGATGATGCTGGTCTGCTGGAAACTGAAAACCTGTACAATCCCCGTAAGGAGGATAAAATCGAGGTTTGTCTTGTGTTTATGATTTTTAAATCTTAATATATGCATGAGTTCGGACAGAAGTTAAGAAGTTCATGGAACCACATGTCATCCAAATGTGTACATATCAGTGTTCTTTTGGAGCTATTAGTTGGTTTTAAAAATTACTCTTTATTGTCTGGAATATGTAGGCTGGCAACAACAGTAGTGTAAACAACAGAGTGAAGAGGAAACCACCATCACAGGGGGAAGATGACATCGATGATGCTGGTCTGCTGGAAACTGAAAACCTGTACAATCCCCATAAAGAGGATATATTAGAGGTTTGTCTCGTGTTTATGATTTCCATAAAATTTATGCTCTCTCTACAGCTGGAGGGTGCACGCCAAATTTTCCAATCATGTTTGTCTGGCGTGGTTGAAATCAGAAGATAAAGCATGAATACAATGGTTTTCTTATCATTGTACTGGAAATGGGTCAGCGGGAAATCCTAGTTTGTTCACTTAATATTTTATGATTGTTAAAGAAAATCAGATGTACTTAAATTCTAATGGAGTATTTTGTTGTTTTTCAATTTTACCAACTCTCAAGCTGCATGCACTAGAAAACCCAAATTGGTGCGAGTACCATCCTTGATATTGACTCATGATCCGATCTCAATCCGTTATTGTTTTTCTCCGAAATAAGCATACTCAAATAACATCATTTCATCTCAAGGTTGTCCCCAGGAGGAAAGGACTCTAATAGACTTCAATTCGTGTTTGAAAGAAAAATGTTTCATGGACACTTTATTCTCATGGGTTTTAATGGCGTCTAACTCCTTAAGCTTGATTCCCATTGGAGTTTCTCTAGTATGTACTTGTGAAAATCGGTAGACTAGAAAAACCACAAGATTGTTTGAAGGAATTCCATTATGAAATAAGCTTTCTTGATCTGCGATCATTTCTGGTTTACGTCTATTGAGGTGTAAAGTCGAATTTCGTAAATATAATGCTCTATGGTGTAAACTGTTGTTCATTAAATTAAAACATCTGAATTGCTAGACGAGATGTGGAAGGAAGAATTGAGGGCCTGATGATATTGACCCGAGTTCGGTCACGATTAACACTGGATTCCCGCCGTAAATAAATAGAACATGAGAAAATGTTTGCGTTGAAGACATTGTCGCTGGAGGAGGAGGTCAAAGGTGAATTAATAGCTATTTCAAGTGAGGGGAGAGAAATGACTCATGTCTGAAACAGTTCGACAGGCAAATGGTCGGGTCGGATATGAAATACATATCGTCCGTTGGATCTTACAAATTGAAGTCTAATCAACGATTCCATAGGCTCCCATTCAACCCATGGAATTTTCAAAGTTTGAATCAATTATTTTTTATTCACGCTTGATTCTATAATTGATTGATGAATCTTGCTATACACAAAACAGAGTTAATTAAGACATGCTCATTGTACATAATTATTCAACGAATCTTGTTATACACTCCAATTAAAAACATGTTGTACGTTATACATATGAAAAGTGAAAAATATTTGGTCAAGCTCACTACCTAAGCCCCATTTTATTTGTTGAAAAACTCGTAAAAATTAAGGAAACCAGGGAACTCTAACTGTATTTCAATATGCAGGATGTATAAAATTGGAGAGAGGGATTACATTGTATGATTTTCCATAAACGGGCAACGCGTCAGTCTCCACCACATCAAAACTCAAGTTACAACTTACAACTAGTCAGTCCCCCAGGAAGGGATTCCATTTAATGTGTATACCCAAAGAAATTCCCAACCGTGAATCGCTTAGACATGAAGCACATGCCATCCGTTCATCTTACACCAGAAAATCATATCAACGGTTGGCATCATACCATACTAACCCTAAACTGATAAGGTATGCCTTATAAAAAGCTTAAGAATTGAGAAATGACTTCGCCTCCCGTCCGCCGCTGCTGCTAAAGGAAATCCTAGATAGAGCTTGAAAATCCAATAAACCACAAACAACCTACACATCCGATCTATGATATTCGATTTAAAGTGTCCTGAGCTCACAATAAGTTGATTGATCGAGTTCAACCTACAATCTGATCTGATCTAGATCTTTAGCATGACCTTCGATTCAACCAATGCCATGATCCATTATTCTCAACGACAACTTTCGAGATCGCATTATGAAATTTTCTCTCAAACGCTTAATGTGAACTCTATTCCTCCATCTACAACTCTCTAGCTTTTTCTGATTTGTTGTGATGATCTGATAAGGTAAGATAATGTTGTTGATTTGTGGGATTGTTTGATTATTAGTACAAAAATTTATTCTTCAAAACCAAATTTCATACAAAGCTTATACTCTCTCTACAGCTGCAGCGGTGCGTAATTCACCTAGAAGATGACATTTGATGTAATCTGTGCTGGATCTTGTATAAAGCATTCGACAATGGAGGTTATACACTCTAATGAACTCGGTGGAGCAGCAATCAGATGATTAATATTTCTAATGCATACAAATTGTTTGCAGCAATTGTAAATCATAGATTTACATTTTGATTCATGTATCACTTGATCTATTAATAATTCTGAAGAAAATCAGATGTACTCAGTTTTTCTTTTGTTATTTTTTTTTTTCAATTCTTTCCGGTTTCAAGCTGCAGTAGAAATGCCCAATTTGTGAGAGAGCAGGTCATCTTGTTGTTGGACACAAATGGAAAGCCTTCCTCGATCTTGATTCGCTTTTATTACTAACCTAAAGTGATGCAATTTACTGATATCTGATTTATTTTGTTATTTAATATTGATATATCTTGCTCAGAAGACAATGATTTACACAGACAGAGTAGGAAACAAATGCATGAATGACTACTGATATCCCTGAAACATGTACATGGTAGCAATACTGTCTTATTCCTTTCGGTTAATTTGCTTGTCTAACTAGCAAATGGATGGTGAAATTATGGCTTTTGCTGGGACAAACATGTATGACTCCAGTGGAATTGTTTGGCCAAGCTAGCTATAAGCCGATGAAAATTACTGGTTTCGAATGCTTGCAACTTGTTGAAAATTGCTAATCTAGTATGTAACTGAGCATCCTGAAATAACATAACCAAAATGAACTGATCGGTTTCCAAGCTTGTTAGACATGAATAAGCATACTCATGTTGCAAAAGTTCTGCTCGAGAGTAGAGCTAACCTCTGGATTATAATAGAGGATTGAAGGACTGATTAACTAATATTTTGCGACACAAGTAAGGCAGTTGTAGTAATTTTTTGTGACCGAGGAGAACTCTAATCTCTTACTCACCTAATATAATGTGGTTTATGCATTTAGTGGCATAGATGTGCTTCGTGCATAAAATATGTATAGATTTTAACATCTTAACCAAGCCAAAATGCCAGAGCATTTACATACTTCTATATTGGAATTTTAGAAGCCTATTCCAGTTATAGAATACTTATAGAGGTTTCACTATTTTCCGACAAAGATAGAATGCTTATATGGTATGATTTGTGATATGCCGGCAACGTTCCACCAAACCAAAACTCAAGTTATAACTTATAACTAATCAGATACCAGAAACAATTCATTCCGCCACACTTTTCATTGCCTTCAATGTATATCCACATATAATCCCAACCGTCAATCATTTATATACGAATTTCATACCATCCGTTCATCTGAAAATGGAAAAGAAAATCAACGGTCGATACAGTCCCAGATAACCCTATTCTAAACCAAAATATCTTATAAAGAGCTAAAGAAGTAGCCACTGCTCTTACCAGTGGCAGCCGCTGCTAAAGAAAGAAACCAAGATCTCACAAAAAAAATGCAATGAACCAAAACCAACTATTATCTATAACCACACCCCTTGGATGGAGGGGTTGTGGCTTTTATAACCTTTGGATGAAGAAATGTTTAAATGATACTTAATAATATCACACCACCCCTTCATCCAAGGGTTATAAAAAAAAACCTCCTCATCCAAGGAGTGTGGTGCTGCTACATCAAAAATTATGTAGCAGCGCGACATCAAAATCACGTTCTTGCGTTTGTGTTAGGTCCTTGCTTTTTCAGTTTGGGTTGTCATGTCTTTTGGTTGTTTTGGGTCTCTTCTTTTTACAGTTTGAGTCGGTAGTTTTTAAGGTTTTCCTGGATTCTTTCTGGCCATTAGTATCAGCGGGCACCTCGCCCCCGTCTAAAATCTTGCATTTATAAAGTAACTTTTTATAGTTAAAAAAAAAAAAAAAATGTGGTGTTGCATTTATAAGTCTCTACTCTCTAGGAGTATGGAGTTTGATAAGGGAAGACGGGATAGGTCCTGATACGTTGTAAAGAGACAAATCCATGATGCTAAGATGTGTCTACCAAAGAGACAATTGAAACATTGCCTTCTATAAAGTTTTGGTTCTTGTTTGACAGGTCAAAGGACTGCAGTTGAAGAATATTGAAGAGTGACGAATGTAAGCGTCCTTTAATCGAACAACCAAAGGCGGGAAATCAGACAAAAAATGGTGCATTTTACCGATCGAAAAAAAAAAACAAAGAATGGTGCATTTGAAATTGATGCATGTACAAATTGAACCGCGTATGATTGCAAATGCTCCGAGGTTAGGCCACCACCGATACTCAAGCAACCATGTAAGTTTAACATTGAGTCTATTATTTGCACATTTTGGTGGAAGTGAAAGTGAACCACATATATTGCGGTAAACAGCAAGACGTGCTAGCATTGAAATTTTCTTGTTTTACCTTCAAACGTACTGCTGGGTGAACTGTGATACGCCGGCAACGTTCCACCAAATCCAAACACAAGGTTACAACTTAGAACTAGTCAGCCAATAGATAGAACTCCAATCCGTCACACCTTTCATTGCTTTCTCATGTATCCAAGCTGATCCCAACCTTTAATTACTTATGATAAAAAATGAAATCGACGGTCCCATTTTAACCTAACCCTAGAAGGGAATGTGTTACCTTATAAAGAAGCGGCCTCAGCTCTTATTAGTAGCAGCTGCTCAAGAAAAAGGAAAAACCTAGATCTCAAACAAATTTCTAATGACCCAAAAACAACTTCAAATTAGCAGTTGCTAAAGAAAAGAAAAAACTAGATCTCAAACAATGAGTTTTCATCTCAATAACGTAATATTTACCTTATTTGTTGCTTCGATTACACAAACTCAGTTTCTAACTTTGTTGCATGGTTCTCAGATCAGGTAAAAATATTGTTATTGGTTTTAAGAGATTGTTAATTTGTTAATTGTTTCTCCTGGGCAATCGATTCTTTTCTTATCGCATATATATATACGGATCTGGATTGGCTCCGAATCAGAAGAAAAGAAATTACAATGGTGCTTCTGCTGGAAATGAGGGCCTTAGCAAATCTAATAGTAATAGATGATGTATAATAATGTTTCAACAATGCAAACTCTTAATTTTAAATTTTCATTTATGTAGCAGTACTTAACCTTTTATTAGTTCAATTCTTAATTACTGGTTTCAAGTTGCAATTGAAATACCCAATTGGTGGCATCTTGTTGTTCGACTCCCATCCTTGATCTTGACTCTTTTCTTACTAAGCCAAGGTTATGAACCATATACTGATGTCAGTTTTTTTTTTTTTCTTCTAGTGTTGCTTTGCGTGTTTTTTGTTGCTTTCAAATTGAGAGTTTGTTCAAAGGTACGGACTACGGATTTGTAAACAAATGAACGACCAGTTCTAATGCTTAACCTCCCTGGACTTGTACATGGTAGCATTTGTTCCTTATTTTGTTGTGCAAATCCAAAGTGAGATAATCGAAACTTGTATGGTAAATATTGTACAACTAGGCTGGCGATACATCAACGTATTTTCTGATCACAAGTTCGTTTTATATTTTTGGAAACTGAAAACTAAGAAGAAATGAGTCATGTGGAATTATACATGCATTTTCACACAACAATTTCACACACAACGTTGTGTGGGCCTAGAAATGCATGAATCTAAGTGTATAAAAGTCTATAAAAGATGTGTAACACTAGATCTTAGTTTTATATTTTCAATCATGTAACACTAGATCTATTTTTAATTCTTAATGAAAATACGATGGACTTAACCATTTTTTTTTTGTATCATTGAAATAAAGCTGTTAGTTATTGTTCAATTTGTCAGAGCTCCATCTTTGATCTAGACTACTCTATTATTGCTAGTCCAAATTTTTGAAAATTACTGATCTCAATCAGTTCTTATGATTATAGAGTTGTTATAGTTGCGCTCTTCTTTTCAATCTGAGATTTCTCTCGGATTTCAAAGTCTTGCAAAGAAGACGGAGAAGTTAACAAAACGAATGGATAATGCATAAATCTTTGGGTTAATTATTAGCCTAACTGGCTAGCAAATGCAGAGTATCTATGTATCTTAGCAATGGATGATTCCAGTGGAATTGTTTGCCGAAGATAAAAATGCAAAAGCTCGCTGATAATTACTAGTTTCGAATGCTTGCAATTTTTCATGATTTTTGAGTCCATTCAGGGTGATAGTTGAAAATCCGTAATCTGCCAGTTGATGTGAGTGTGAAGAACTACCTTCCTTTTCCTTAGCATGTGCCTGAAATTTGGACGCACCACCACTAGCATTAGTTTTTGCATCTTTTCTCTCAACTCCACATTCAGAAACCCAATGACCAAGAATTTTGCAAGCGCTGCAGAATTTAGGACAATCAGGAATAACAATCTTCTGAAAGAATTAGTTTGAACCCAATTTTCACCGGTAATACACTTTCAAAAATCTACTTCAATGTTGCATCACCAAGTTTGATAGGCGTACCAATGTTTATGCAAAGATCAAAAGATTTCCCTCCTTTTATAACTCCTGCCCTAACCCAGAAAACCTTACCCACACAAAGACTTTGAACTTCTTTAATTCCCAGGATGAAATTTCAACTCCCAATTACGTAATCTCAAGATCGGATTGGTCATTTACCTGATCAGCCATTACAATGATTCATTCAATCACCCTTATATACCTTTCAGTAGTTACGATCCGGCATGAAATACAAAATAATATCAACGGTCATTACAGTCCCATTTATCCCTAAACTACACTAGAATATCCTATAAAAAGCTAAAGAAGTAGCCTCTATTCTTATCGGTAGCAGCCGCTTCTAAAGAGAAAACAAAGATCTGATAAAGAAACACAATGAAACAAAACCAACTATAGATCTATAATGATTTCTTCTCTCAAAAGTTTAATTTTCGGCTTCCTTTAGCATCTATACCTCTTCCTTTAGATCCCAGTAAACAAAGAACAAGCCACATATCTGATATATGATTTTGGATTCCATGATCAATTATTATTCTCAACAACAGGAGCCTCACAGATTGCAATGAGTTTTCCTCTCTAGCATTTTCTGATCCGCCGTCATGAAAATTGGATCTGGTAGTAATATGTAATTGATTTCATGTAATTGTTTGATTATTTATCAATAACAAGTTTATTATTCGAACTGAACTCACACAAAGTTCATACTCTCTCTTGCAGATGTACTTGTCGGATGTTAACCCAAAAGATAAGATTTGATGCATTCCTTGAAAGAATATTCGACAATGGATGTGGCAGAAATCACATAGTACTACTATTTTAATGCATACAAAATTTATCTGGCAATGGGAATTAATTCTTAATTCTTTTAGATTCCGGCTATGAAGAGATCATCCTCCTGAAAGCTTTCGTAAGATAGCATCATCTAACCTTTGAAAATTTAATCCTATATGTAAACAGATCTCGAGACATTAATTAAAAATTAATTAAAATCGAGTTTTTATTAATATTTAAATCCATTAATTTAATATTAATTATCTCTTAGTCCTTTAACAAATACAATCTAGCTTGTACTACAGTTACTGTTCGCGACAACCTAATCCTACCTCGAGAGTTCCCAGATCTCTCTTTTACCGCAGGTGCGCGAACAACCCAGATGAAGCTCATTGGTGCTAACTAAGTTGATTATTAAAGGAACAATATTTCGTTCCTAATTCACAAGCTCCTTTCTCTTGTTTGCTTGATGTCTCATTGGTGCTAGCTAAGTTATTATTAAAAGAAGTAAAACAGTGGAAGGGGAAAGCCAAGAACTCAATCTTTTATTATTAACTAGAGAAGATTATTGTTTTCATGAGGGTAACTCGTCACAGCCGGACTCAATCTTTTATTCTTACCCGGAGAAGATCAGATGTATCAGAGTTTTTGTTGAAATAAAGTTGTTAGTCTTTGTTCAATTCATTCTAGTTTCAAGCGGCATAGAAATGCCCGATATATGAGAGAAAACAGATGATTACTATCTCTTTTCTTACTAAGCCAGATTTATCATGAATACTACTCACTACAAGAAAAATGACCTTTGACAACGGATGTATGACAACGTTTTTCAAAACGTTGCAGAGAAGTGAGCCTTCGACAACATTTTCTCTCAAGAAACGTTGTGGAATGCTAAGGCCTCCTGCAACCTGGTTGTAGAAGGAAACTACCAACAACGGTTTTTGTAAAACGTTGTCATCCCTAAGTTCTCACAACGTTTGCTGTGCATTGTCAAATCGATATTAAACATATTTGACAATTCTAAAGAAAATGTTAGCAGGAGTCAAACATCAAAGCTTTGAATCTCATTGCTGCAATTGGTTAGACTAATTAGTGGTTGTTCTCGATCGATCAAGGATTTAGTGAATAAGTTTGTTTTCGATCCCCGTTTGATTACTCAATGGTGTGATTGTTAAGACTAATTCGTGTTACTCTCTTTTGATTATACTGCTTGGTGCCCCAAGCTATAATGGGATTGTATACATATTTCTTTTCTTTTTTTGGAAATTTATAACCTTTTCTTATCAAATTCTTTTTCCAAAGTGTCAAAAAATGGGGAGTTTTAGGTATTTTAGGATGCCAAAAAAAAAAAAACACGGTATGGAAGACGTTGTATGAGTTGTGATAAACCCGTAGTGATGCACCAAATCAGAGCTCAAGCCACTACCTAAAACTAGTTAGCCATTAGAAAGGAATGCGTCCATCCATCACACCCTCAGAAGTTAGAACGCCTTCCACGCATATATCCTAATAAAATCACAACCCGAATATCACATACCATCCGCTCATCTTAAAAAAATGGAATCAACGACTCACAAACTCCCATTTTAACCTAAACTAAATGGGCATGTCCTTAAAGGCTGATAAGAAGTAGCCAACTAAATTTCACAGCAGCAGCAGATGAAAAACCTAGCTAGATCTCAAAGACAAAATCCCACTTAAACAAGAACATCCACAAATCTATGATTTTCAATTCTATCATTTCTAAGATCTGTTATGACTAACGACATCTCGATCCCACTACGAGTTTTCCTCTCAAAAACTTATTCTATCTTTTATGTTTCCTGCGATCCCAATCCATGATTTACTGATGAATTAATAGACTTGTGGTATCAGGTAATAGTATGTTACTGATTTCTTGCTATGGTTTGTTTATATATTTTGCTTATTACAAAATTTGTTATTGTTAACTAAATTTCACAAAATTGATACTCTCTTTGCAGGAAGAGGATCCACGGTTTTTATGGAGAAGATCAATTTTGATCCCTCAATCTTAGCAAATTTCCTCCAAATCTGTTCTCGTGTCACATGATTTCAAAAGATAATCTATTTTCAAATTTTTTTATTGAAATGAAGTGTTTAGTTATTGTTCATTATGGTCTCAAGTTGCAATGTAAAAGACCCAATTGGTGATAGTAGATTAGGTCATCTTGTTTCTGAACACAAATGTAAACCCACCGTTGTTCTGGATTATCAGTTCTTAAATACTGAGCCGAATTTATGAATCTTGCATCCCTCATTTCTTGTTTTTCTTGGATTGTTTCAATTGTTTTGATCTTTTCAAATTGAGATTTTGCTCAGATTACAAAGGTTTACAAATTAAAGATGTAGTAGTGAACATATGAATGACTAGTGCTATCACATGCTTAGCCTGTTTCAGTCTTGTACATGGTTGCACTACTGCCTTATTGCTTGGCTTCTTGACTGACTAGCTAATGTAAAGTTGAATTATATATACGCTCGCACAAACTTGTATGACTCCAGTGCAAATGTAATACGTTGCTTAAAATTATTGGTTTTGAATGCTTGCAAGTTGTCATGATATGGCAGGAGTGAGTAATTCTAACTCCAATCTTCTCTGTCAATGCGTGTGTTAAGAGTTGTGACTTGTGAGACTTATGAATAGAACAGTACGTATGTGAATTCTCTATAAATGCCATTGTTTATAAATTCAACAGTATGCCAAATTGCACTCATGTTTGCAAGACATGAACATCTTCTTCCAATTCATTTGCATTTCATCTTCTTATTACTCATTTTCCAAGAGTCATATAGCCAGAGTGAGTAAATCTATCTCTAAGTGAAGCCATTTTAGTTACTCAAATCTTGATTGGAGTCGCTGAAATTAGAGAGCGCAAATATAATGTCTAAAAATGAGTAGTCTATAACTGAGCGATTGATCATGTGTCAATACTTTTGGTAAACTATAAGAAGCACATGAATTGTCTGAGTATCCTCTCCAGCCTCTTTGACCTGTTCCCCACAATCCCATGGAGGGATACAAGTTTAAAATACAATAACAAATGAACTTTGAGTACCTGTAGTTTTACCATCCCATACATCCACGTATATATCAAAATAAAACCCGTACCGTCAATCACTTATATATCGGTCATCATTCATGAATACATACCACCCGTTCGATCAAGAAAAGAAAATCCACAGCCGACATGGTCCACTTTAACCCCAACCCTAAAGCTAAACCGGCATCTCTTATAAAATGCTTAAGAAGTAGCCTCACATCTACCTGAAGTAGCTGCTAAAGAAAAAACCTAGATCTCAACTCAAAAGAGAAATTCCCCAAAACACAAAACAACTGCGGATGTGATTTTATTATGTCAAGTTCAATTCTATCAGTTATATGATATATGATCTATGTCAACAACATCACCCGGATCACATTATGACTTTTCCTCTCAAAAACTTAATTTATTATCCACACCTGCAGCCGTCAATCCATTTCTGCTGGAATTGGAATCCATGATGATGCGATCAGGTAAAAATAATGTTATTGATTTCTTCCGGTTGTCGTTTGTTTAATAATTGTCTCTTTTTTGCTTATTATTTTGATTAGTACAAAATTTATTCCTTTTCTCTCTCTAGGTACAGGAGTCTGGTGTTGAATGTTGTAACTTGATTCTTTCCTCTTTATCCATTTTCCCATCCTGCTCTGGATCAAAAATCAGAAGGTAAAATACTATAAGACAATGGTGGATTGTCATTCTACTAGACATGGGGTAGTGGCAAGGTTTAATTTATGTTTGAAATGAAGTTGTATGTTGTTGTTCAATTCTTAATTACTGGTTTCAAGCTGCAATGGAAATACCCAATTACCAAGACAAATTTATGAACCTCGCTGATCTCAGTTCTTGTTTAATTTTTGCATTGTTTGAGTTTTTATTTTGTTCTTCTCGATAGATAGAGTTGTAAACAAATGGATGTCTTATTCCTTGTTTACAAATTCAAAGGAATCAACAATTGTATGGTAAATATTGAGCCAAAAGGTGATATCAATTGAATCTGCTTCATCATTGTAATTCTGATCACAACTTCATTTTACCCCTTTTAGGAACTAATTTGATAAGAATAGAAGATGTGACTCATGTCGAAAGGCATGTATGCCTGGACTAGGTTGTGTACTCCTGTAAGTGTATGAGTCAAGGGGAATTGAAAATTACTAGTTTTACTTTCGAGTGAGACTCCTTAACACCAGTGTATGAATATGACATACATTTGCAAGATCATGTAGACTGTAGCAACATCCGAACACCAGAGTATTAACTTGTGATATTTGTAAGGTATCATACAAGCAGCGGCGGATTCCTTCCAGTGACTAATGGAAAGGAATTCTTAGAAAAAGTAGGGCTGTAAATACTAGACTAAAGAGTTCGGTTAGAGGGTTCTTCAAATGTAGCTGACTCGCGTATCTATGTAACTTCTTTCAACCAAGGTACCATGAACATTGGAAACATACGGACAATTTTTGCTCTAATTGGTGCTATTGTCAAGGTCAGACTAGGGCATTTAAATGTGGTTGCATTTGACTGACACTTTTAAAATGAGAGGTTCGAATTTTAGAAGCCTACACACCGGCTATAAGATGTGTAGTTACGAACCTAAAGAGTTCTTATAGAATTTGCATTCAGCTCTAAGAAGCACTTACGTATGTGTGTGACTTCTGTCAACATATACCATGAAGAAAATGGTATGAATTCTCCCAAAATATTCCAACTCTCTCCTGAAATTGGCCAAATCTTGGCCGGAATATCGGGGAAAATTCGGTTCACGGATTCCGAGTTCCACTTCGCTCCTTAAAAAGTCAGAAAACAAAAGTGTTTTTCTAAAATACACAGTGAATTATTTTTCTCAAATTTCCTAACATATTTTTAATGTAATTTTCGCCCAAACCATCAATCCTGTAGGATGCCATAGTATTGAAGACGTAAAAAATTGGACGATAGGAATGTTTTGGATAAACCGGCGACGCTCCAGCAAATCAGAACTCAAGTTACAACTAACAAAATGATTCGATTCCATCACACGATTCAAAGCCTTCCACGTATTCCCAAATAAAACCCTAGAAATTAAATTCATCCCATCCGTTAGATGCAGACCAAATAAGAAACCCTAGAACTAAGCTGGCATGTCTTATATAAAGCTTAAGAAGTTGTTTTGCTTCAGTGGCAGGCTAGTAGCAAATGAGAAAACTATATCTTCAATTTTATGATCTCAACAACATCTCTCAAGTGCATTATGATTTTTCCTCTCAAATATTTATCATCCGAATCAGCTCTTTACCTATCGGCAGTAACACCATCCGCTACAGTCTAAGTGTCACACTATCTCTGCAGCGCAAGGCAACACAAGCATTCTACTGGATATGGAGACAGCAGCAAATCTTATACTTTCATTTTTGATCCATGAATTGTTTGCTCTATTATTTCTTAGAGGAAATCAGATGTACCTAATTTTATTTTTGAGATGAAATTGTTGGTTTTTTTTCAATTTTAACCAAGTCTGTAGCAACAATGGAAGAAATACCCAATTGGTGAGATTA
The DNA here is from genome assembly GCA_023529015.1 of Papaver nudicaule. Lineage (NCBI taxonomy): Eukaryota > Viridiplantae > Streptophyta > Magnoliopsida > Ranunculales > Papaveraceae > Papaver > Papaver nudicaule. The sequence goes on along the minus strand of JAJJMA010261259.1, from coordinate 80,024 downwards.
CCATCCGTGATCTTCAGTTTTTTCTTACTAGGGCCAAACTTATGAACCTTAGTGATCTCGGTCGGTTCTTGTTTTTTTTACTATTGAGTGCACTCTTTAAACAACTCTATGAAGAGTAGGCTGTGTCTGACCCATTGTGCATATTCCATTGACCAAGTAAAACCCCTCTCTCATAATCAAATTGGATGGATCGGTCTCCATTTTGCAGGACATGAATTTCATTCAATAACCATACACAAAAAAGTAAATAACATCATTCAGAGGCAGAAAACAAAAGAAAGCGCGATAAAATCATTCAGAAAGCGTGGTAAAATCATCAAACGTATTTTGTAATTAACGAAAACAAAAGATATAGGAGAACAACGGAAGGAAGTTTCATTAGATAAAGAAGAAGATCAGAACAATGTAGAACCATCATCTGGCACGGAATACAAGCAGGACAAGAGGAAGCAAAAAGAAAAAGACAAGGGGGAATGGAATGAGGACGATAATGTGGTACAAATGAAAGATTATAATGAAGAAAAACAGAAGCAAGAAGAAAAACATGAGACCCGACGGCAAGAACCTCTTCTTGAACTGCAAGAACCTTCGTTTCATGTTCTTATTTCTCATAAAATAAAAAATATTGTTAAAGATACTTTTGTTACTTGTTTCTCATTTTGTTTATTTATATAACTCCAGCCTCTTTGACCTGTCTCCCGCCATCCTAAAGATGCATACACGTTTAACATACAATAACAAAATGAACTTGAACAACCTGTGGTAGCAGTAGCACAGCTTGACATGAAAGAGTTGTTTGAGCGGAAGTGAATTCATAACTCATGGCTATTGGTGTGTAAAGTCGAATTTAGATGAGATGTGGAAGGAAGAATTGAGGTCTGGCGAATTTGTATTAGGGGGTTCAATTCATTGACGTGAGTTTGTTCACGATTAACACTGGATCCCTGGAAATAATGAGAATGGGGGTAAAAGTTAGGGTGGAGGACATTATTTTGTTTGGTAAAGGTGAATAGCTAGCTCATTTCAGGCGTATATCCAAATAAAATCCCATCCATCGATGATTTGTATATCTGTCAGCAGTTGCGGTCGGATATGAAATACAAGCTCCCATTCAACCCTAATATCTAAACTGAAAGGGCGTGTTGTCTTATAAAAAGCATAAGAAGTACATCTCAGCTGTCATCATCGACAGCAGCTGCTAAAGAAAGAAAACATAGAGCTCAAGAATAAAATCCCAGATCTGTGCGAATGATGTCCAATTCTATCAATTCTGTGATGTATCATCTATTATTATCAACAACATCATCTGGATTGCGTTATGATTTTTTCTTTCAAAAACTTAATCTAAATTCAATTTCTGTGTCGATTTCACCCCAACGTAATCCGATCAAGTTGTGATTTGTATGCAATAACACAGGAACAAGACCTGGTCAAGTAAAACGTTGTCATTTGATTATTTTCTCTATCAAATTGTTGGTTGACTTGTTTGTTGTCTCTCCTTTGCTTATTATTTTCTTCCAATAGTACACAATTATTATTCTAACTAAATTTCACCATATTCATACTGTCTCTTCAACCAATTCCATTCTACGTCAATTGTTGGCACTTAGCTTCTTTTCTTATCATACCAACGGCATATAGTTTGGTTCACAATTCAGAAGACGGAACATATGGAAATGGTGTCTTGTGAAATATAATTGTTAGTTGTTATTATTCTTACTGGCACGCAGATCTACTGGCATGAGGCAGTTGCAAGTTTAATTCATTTTTACAGATGGTGATGTACTTACTTTTTGTGTGAAATATAATTGTTAGTTGTTATTATTCTTACTAGGTTGCAATGGAAATACCCAATTGGTGATATTAGGGATCATCTTGTTGTTCTTGATTCTATTTTCTTACCAGGCCTCACTGATCTCAGCTGTAGTTTAATTTTAGCATTGTTTAACTTTTTGCTCCGATTACAAAAGAAAGAGTGGTAAAAATGTATATGACTTACTCCTATACACATAACAAGATTAGAGTTTAATTAAACACATGTTCATTGTACATAATTAATCCAATCAAAACATGTTGAATCTTGTTATACACTCCAATTAAGTCATGTTGTACATTGTACATATGAGAAAATGAAAATTTTGATCAAGTCCAGTACCAGCAGAATCCCATTTTCTTTGTTTCCTTACTTTGAAAACACATGTTTTCAAAGATAAATTTTGACTCAAAATGTCAATATTTCAGTAAGGACAAAATTAGACAGAGGGAGCATATTCTATGGTTTGCCATAAACCGGCAACGCGCCGCTCTCCACCACATCAAAACTCAAGTTACAACTTACAACTTACAACTAGTCAATGTGTATAACCAGCTAAAATCCCAACCGTCGATCGCCTAGACATGAAACACATGCCGTACGTTCATCTTACACTAAAAAAGACAATCAAAGGTTGGCATCATCCCATACTAACCCAAAACTGATCAGGCTTGCCATATAAAAAGGTTATGAATTAGGATATGACTTCGTCTCTCATCCGCCGCAGCTGCTAAAGAAAAAACCTAGATAAAGCTTGAAAATCCAATAAACCAAAAACAACCTACATATCTGATATATGATCTTCAATCAGTCGGTAGCAGGTGCTGATCTTGATCTTTAGCATGATCTTGGATTCAAGCATTTCCATGATCCATTATTCTCAACAGCAACAACGTTTGATATCGCAATAAATAGAATGCACTATAGTATAAACTATTGTTCACTAAATAAAAACATCTGAATTGTTAGACGAGATGTCGAAAGAAGAAATGAGGTCTGGAGAATATGCATTGGGGGGTTCATTGACGCGATTTTGTTCATGATTTACACTGGATCCCCGGAAATAACAAAGAGAATGCGGGTAAAAGTTTGGTGTGAAGCCATTATTTCTGGAGGAGTAAAGGGTGAATAACTAATTTCAGCCGTATATCCAAATAAAATCCCATCAGTCAATGATTCCACAAGCTCCCATTCAACCCTAATCTCTAAGCTTGTCTTATAAAAGGCCCAAGAAGCATCCTTGGGCAGCTCTTATCATCGGCAGCAGCTGCTAAAGAAAAACAACCTAGATCTCAAAAATAAAATCCCAGATCTATAGGAATGATCTTCGATTCAATGATGTTCAATTCTATCAATTATGTGACGTATAATCTATTATTATCAACAATAAAAACAACATCTGGATCGCGTTATAATTTGTCCTCTCAAAAACTGAATCTGGCTGCAACACTTTTGACAATTGCACATCAATCTCCTTTTGTTCAACTTGTCTTCAGTGGCATGCTCACATTTGGGCGATCAGGTAAAATGATGGACAATGGTGGCTTATCATTATGCTAGCTAGACATGGGGCAGCGGCAAGTTTAATTAATTGTTATAGACGATGATGTACTTACTTTTTATTTGAAATGAAGTTGTTAGTTGTCGTGCATTTCTTACTGGTTTTCACCTGCAATTGGAAATACCCAATTGATGAGTGATATTAGGGGTCATCTTGTTGTTCTTGATTCTCTTTTCTTACTAGGTTAAATTGATGAGCCTTACTGATCTCAGTGTTGCTTAATTCTAGTATTGTTTCAGTTTTTTTTTTTTTTTTGTTCTTTTCAAGTTGAGATTTTGCTCAGATTAAAATATAAAACAGTAGTAAACAACTGAGTGAATTATTTCTTGGGTTTGCCTAACTAACTGTAGTATAAACATTGAGACGACAGGTGATATCAACTGAATCTGCTTTGTATATCTGAAAAGTAAGATAACTTGTTAAGGAAAAAAATATGAAACATTAAGTGGAAATTGGATAAAGTTGCGTAGGCTTGTATAATCTAGATTGAATTTATCAATTCTATGATATATTACTATCAAGAACAACATCGATTTAGTTGATACTACGAGTTTTCCTCCCAAATACTTAATCTCTCTTCTGCAATTGCTCTCCAAAATTATGTGTTGTACTGATTTATGCAACTCTTATCGATCACTGGACATGGGGTAGTGGGAAGTCTAATTAAAATAGATGATGTATGTATCAAAATGTTTTTCCACTATGGGAAATCGTTGTTTTACATTTTTCATTTATGGGAAAACTTATACTTCCTCCGTCCAAAATTAATTGAGCTAGTTTATTTTTTATTTTAGCTTAAAAATAAGTTAAAAAGAAAAAGGAACTAGTTCAATTAAACTGGGACAGACGAAGCCTCTAAGAGCTGTCTCGAGGACGAGGAGGAAACAAGGCCCAATATTGGAAGACATTGCGAGTCCTCTTTGTCAATTAATAAATCGGTTAATCCTCTATAAAAAAGAACTACAGTATAACTTCTATAAAATATAGCCTTGGGACCAAGAAAAATTATTATTTTAAAAAGATATTATAACATCCATAATATAATATAAATTATCAATTTATAAAATAATTCCTAATTTGGAAATTGAATAATAATTGAAGACTAATATTTAGTACATTATTGACTAATTTTATAGAAGATTCTAAATATTATATTATATGTTACAATATATAATAAAATATTAACAAATTTTAAAAAGATATTATATGGTTGACTAATTTTAACAAAGAAAAACAAACTAATATCGAGTCATATTTTGAGAAAATTTGTTGTATGTATATGATTTTTCATTGTTATAATGGAATTATTATTTTATATATTTTTTGGGACTATTAATGCTTAAGGGTGGCTTTTGAAATATATTATTTTATGATTTTATCGAATTTATTATTTAACATTAAGGATCCGAGTCGGGACCAGGAAATATTATTATTTTATCGAGAATATTATATTATCGAGTATTATTTTAAAGAAAAATTATATTGTAGGACTACTACTGTTGCATACTTTTCCATACATTATTGACGTTTTAACTCATCAAGGTTTTCTTCCGGTAGAGCTGTTAGACAGACAATAGTGTGTGATTTTGTTTCCGAACAAAATTCCACCAAAACAAATCTCAAGTTACAACCAACAATTAGTCAATGCCTTAAGTGCATGCATATCCAATTAAAATCCTTACGGCAGTTACTTGTGAAATACATACCATCCGTTCATTCTACAATAATAATCTAACGATTTACAAGCTTCCATTCAACCCTAAAACTTTGCGGGAATGCTATATAAAAGGCTAACGAACTAGTCTATGCTCTTATAGGCAGTAGCAGCAGCCAATGACAAAAAGTAGATCTAAGAAAATAATAACAATAAACCAAAGACAAACCACATATCTTCGATTCTGATCTTTAGCTATATCAGTTTTGTGATATAAGACCTATTACTATATATCAACAACAACAACTGGATCGCACTATAAGTTTTCCTTTCAAAAATTTATTGTTTTTCCAATTCACCTTCCAATAATTTTTGAAAGTCTACACACAACAGGCTGCAGATGATGGTTTTTACTACAACCCAAATCCATGATAAGGTAATCATTTTATTGATTTCTTGAAGTTGTTTCTGTTTTTTACTTATTTCACGAAAATTATTCTAACTAAATTATTCTTTACAGAATCCAGATTAAATTATAGCCGTGGTGGATGAAGGCAGAACATAAAAACCTGAAGAAAATGGTGGCTTATCATTCTAATAGAAATTGCTTCGATTGGAGTAATCAGATTGAATAATTGGTTTGCAGTTTGTTAGATATGACTTCACGCCGTCTTCGGAAGACCCTGCGAAAAACGTATACTTTTTATCTTTTCTTCTTTATTTTGATGGCGTTTATGAAAATGAGACTAGCTCAATTAATGCGGGACGAAGGGAGTACATTGTATGTATGAAATATATGTCAGCATTGACTGATTGGTTCAATGGTTGAGTTCACATAACATATGTCTTTCTTGTCCACAACAAAGATGAAGGAGAAACACAATTAAGGGTTGGAACAATGGATTAGATAACCATTTCAAATAGAAACTTGTTATACTCAGTCACTAGAAGCCATATTGCTTTCCATCGCACCTTTCAATTCCAACCACCTTTCGGACGTGAAATAGATGTTGTCCGTTCGATCATACAACAAAAATCAAATCAATGGTACACAAGATCCTATTCAGCCCTAAAACTAAACGGGGATGTCTTATAAAAAGCTACTTATACTTAACTCTTATCAGCCGGTAGCAACTGCAAAGAGAAAAACCCAGATCTGGAAAACAACTATAAATCTTGTCTATATATGATGTTTAATTCAATCAATTCCATGATGCATTATTATTCTCAACAACAACAACATCTCAGATCGCACAATAAGTTTTCCTCTCAAACAATTAATGTGTGTTCGATTCCTAGTTGAATTCTTCTCCGCTCTACAGCAGCTGCCGTTCCCGGAAGTTAACCAGAAGGATGAGATTTGATTGTTATCTTGAAAAAAATTCTGGATCTTTACTGGATCATTTACAAAACATGGCGGCCAAACATTTTACTGGAATGGGGGAGGCATCATTCAGATGATAACTATTTAATGTTTTTCACCGATGGGAAATCTTAGTTTTACATTTTGTTCAATTGTTACTAGTTTCAAACTGTATTTAGAATACTCAATTGGTGACAGTATGATCCTTGTTATTCTTTTGCGGGCAAGATTGCAAGGGTATGCGATCTGGTAATGGTGTTATTGATTTCAAGAGATTATTTGTTTATTAATCGTCTCTCTTTAGCTTATTTTGAGTGGTACAAATTTATTGTTCTAACTAAATTTAAAAAAATTCATACTCTCGGTGCACTAGTTCGGCTAGTTATTCAAAAAATGGGGAATTTTCAGTATTTTAGGAAGCCAAAAAAACGGTATATATAAGGATACATAAGACGTATGAGTTCCGAATTTGCAATAAAACGTTAGCTATCTGCTAAATCAGAACTCAAGCCACAACCTACAACTAGTTGGCTACTAAAAGGGAATAAGTCCATTTTTGTAAACATAGGTTTAGAATCTGTCACCAAGATTTGCTCCGTAATTGGAATTAATTATTGATAGTTAGATCTCCATTTTCGTACATTATTAACCACAGACTTACAACTAATACAGGTTCGACAATGCAACTTTTTGGAACAAGAAAACTGGAAACTGGGGAGAGCAACGATTCCATGAAGAAACAAGTCAAGCCCGAGCACTTAATCAGAGTCAAAAGTCCTAATCCAAGTCCAATCAGAGCTGACCAGATGCAAAGAGAGATACAATACACATATCATCACTCCACCATTTTCAAATTGCTGATAACGTTCAATTTGTAAATGCTATGTGTAATTAGACCTAGCCCACATTGTTTGCATGTATATCAAATGAAGTGAGGCATGCATCTTCCAACGCCTTCCACGTATATCAAAATAACCGTCAACCACTTATATATATCGATTATCATTCACGGTCTGACATGATATACACACCATCCGTCCGATTAGACAATACAAAAAGTAAATCAACAGTCTACATTGTCCACTTTAACCCTAAACCTAAACCGGCATCTCTTATAAAATGAAGCAGCCTCAGCTGTATCACTAACAGCTGCTAAACAAAAAACCTAGATCTCAACTCAAAATAGAAATTCCCAATAAACAGCTAAAGATGTGATATATAATCTTCGATTTATTTTGTGATGTTCAATTCTATCATTTCTATTATGTATGATCTATTATCAAGAACAACATCTCGATCGCACTATGAGTTTTCCTCTCCAACACATAATCTATTGTCAAAATTTGCTTCGATCAAACTTACTCTAATGCATGATTCTGTAAATTTCAAGAAATCCAATCAGGTAATCTGGTCATGCTCTCTATGTCTGCAGCCGTAGGTGTCGCAAGTTAACCGAAAGGACGAGATTTGATTTTTTTCGTTGTCAAATTTACTGATCTGTACTGGATCTTGTATAAAACATGAAGACCATGGTTTTTAGATACTCTACTAGAAATGGCGGTAGGAACGATAAGATGGGAAGTCTGGTTTTACATTTTCATTCATGTATCACTTATTTTCATTCATGTAACACTTCATTTGTTGTTTAATAAAAAAATCAGTTGTACCTTTATTTTTGTTTTTGAAATGATGTTGTTCGTTTTTGTTCAATTTTACTTGTATCAGGCTGCAATCGAAATACTGGTTTCATCTTGTCGTGGGATCTATATTAACAACAATACATCTCAAACGGAATTGGAGCTAGCTTATAAATGACAATTAACAATAGTCTCTTCGGATTTGATGTCAAAATGCAAACGCAACATTTGCAACAAATAGTCAAATACCACTCTTAACAGAAGAATATATCAGGATTCGAAAAATCCAATAAAACAATTTCAAGTTTCCAATACATACGAGAAAGTTTCTACCTAACATAGAACATCCTCTCCATGTTCACTTTTGCCATAATAAATAAACGCTACTAAATTCCACGGCTTAACACGCAAAAACCACAGTTCATTTATCTGGAGTTTGGTAACCCTACTCATCTAGAAATAACTCATATGGACTTTCGAGTTCATCACCCATAAGAACAGATTATATTGCTGGCAAAAGGCATAAGCATATTTAGCACATGATACACACCTTATAGCTTTAACGAGACTTGCATCTGGTGCATCTGATGCTGCTGCAACAGTAACTCCTGTAGATTCCTCAGTAACCTTGATAACTGCTTCTTTGAGGAACTTACATATTATCTTCATTGTTTTTACAAAACTTCAATTGAACTCCGACACTTAAGTAGAAAAAACTTAAAATCAATGATTAATAAGGGATTACATAAAAACATTTGATGTTAGGGGATAGTTGAAAATTTGTAAGCAAGTTAGAATAGCAAGTGTAAGCCTCCAAGTCCAAGCTACTCTGATCCGGACGTTATAACGCAGCAAAAGTGAAGTTCTAAGTCTGTTATTGAGCCATTCTGCATATTTCATTGATCAAGTTAAGCCACTCATACATAGGGGATGATAAAATTGAATGGATTGGCCTTCAGTTTTCTAGACATGAATTCATTCAACAAGTATACTCAAGGTATGGAATTGGATGTTTGACGACTCTTTCCAAGTCGTCAAAATCGACCTTCACTGACATAGACATAGACAAGGAACTTTACTACACTGGATATCCATTTCCACACACTATTTTGCCACCAAACACTAATCGACAAGGTAATTTTCTTCCTCGCTTTTCTAAACAACTCAAGTTCAGTATCTGGGATGGAACTATTTGTATCAGGAACATCAAAGTCTTCGGATCCGATGCCCATGGGTATTGGTGGAGTCATTCCTCTATTGAAAATTTTGAAGTTTGAATCACTACTTTTTTTCCATCTATACCTTTAGTAAATGTCAATGACTCGTATATTGGTCAGCATTTACTTTCAAACACTAAACACATATCACCCATTTGATCAAAAACAAAATCAACGATGGATGCGATCTCCCTAAACCTTTTAGTGTCTTATAAATAAGTTCAAGGAAAACCCTGTCGGGCTGTAGCGCCTGCTTAAGGAAAAAGCTAGATCTCAAAAATAAATTAAAAACATCTACAGATCCATATTATGGTTTTTGATTCTATCAATTCCATGATCTATTTTTTAAACAACTTCAACATCTCATACCGCACTATGAGTTTTCATCTCAAACACTTAATATGTACATGATTGATCATCCAATAAACAGTCAAGCATTGTCTGATCTACCGTGTTGGTTTTTTGATCTAGTAATAATATGTTATTGGTTTCTTCTTACCAATTTTTTGTTTGTTATTAGTTGTTTGTCTTTTACTAAAATTTTTAGTACAAAATTCATTATTGTAACTATTTTCCCAAAAAGGTCAAATTTCCTAATTTGTTCACTCTCCTATTGCATGACCTGATAGGATTCCAGCTGTTAGATTTTGAAATGAAGCTTTAGAGTTTGTTCAATTCTTACCAAGTTTCAAGCTGCAACGGAAATACCCAATTGGAGAGATCATGTCCTATTTTTATAGGAGATGAATGCATACCCATACTTGATCTTGATTCTCTTTTACGAATCAATTGGTACCCTACTGTGGTGACATCATATCAAATGATTTCAACTGCATTCATAATTGACATTTTTGCATAAACTTCCATTTAATTTTCGTTGTGCAAGTCCAAATTTAAGTGACCAACACTTGTATTGTATCGTAAGCGTTGAGATACTAAGACATCAACTGAATTTTCTTCATTCCTGTAATTGTTTGCCAAAGTTATGAATGCAGCTAGTTGCTGAAAATTATTGGTTTTACTTTTAAGTGAAGCTCCTTAAGCTACTCTAATCTGGTCAGTCAATGAGGGTAATGGGAGTTGTCAAAAGGCTTCTAAATGAATTACCAAGAGTGAAATTCATGTGGCACCTAGTAATATCTTTGATTTTCCTGGCCTTAGGCTAGCAAATTGTTGACTTCTAATTGTTCATCTGATTGTTCGATCGAAGGGTAAACTAAAATCATTTAGTAGTCAAAATTTGCATACATCTTTTGGTGTTGACAATGGTACGTCTTATCATTTTGCCGGAAATTGGCAGCGGGAACTCGAATTGTAATAGACGCCGTATAAAATGTTTCCGACAATGTGAAATCTCAGTTTTACATTTTTCATTTATGAATCAATTGATCATTACTTCTCAAAGAAAATCAGATGTATTTGAAATGTTTTCCGAGATGATGTTGTTAAAGTTATGTTCAATCCTTGCTAGTTTCAAGCTGCAATGGATATACCCAATTGATGAGAGTAGGTCATCTTTTGTTCTAGATTCTCTTTTCTTACAAAGTTATGAAGTTTAATGATCACAGTTCTTGTTTAATTTTGGGGTTGAATCAGTTGATTACTTGTTTTGCTTATTTTTGTTATTTTCAAAATGGAAGGTTTGCTCAATACAAAAGAGTGGTGTAGTAAAGAAATGAATGGCCAGTGTTATGACATGCTTAACCTCCCTGAGACTTGGGTCAGCCAGACTGACTATCAAATGCAAGTGGAATATTATATCTATGCTCTTACAAACTTGTGTAGCTGAATATTAAGGGGGATTGTTGGTAATATGTAAACAAGATAGAATAGCAAGTGTAAGTAAATTTAAGTCACTACTCTGATCAGGTCTTTAATATTGCAACAAAATGGAATTCCAAAGTCTGCAAAGAGTAATCTGTAACTAATCTGTAACGCTGATCAAGTGAAACCCCTTTTACATAGGGGATGATCAAATTTAATGGATTGGTTTCCAGTTTGCTAGACATGAATTAAAATTCAAGATGCATACGCAAAGTATGGAATTCGATGTTCAACTCTTTCCAGGTTGTCAAAATAGACAGTGAATTTAATTTACTACACTGGATATCCCCACACATACTACTTTGCCACCAAATACTCTTTTCGAAACAACTTCACTTGAGTATCTTGGCTGGAACTATTTGTATCAGGAACATCAAACTTCTTAGTCTGAATCAAATTTTTTCTGATTCATTGATTACATGTTAGAGTTAGATTGACGTTAGTGGTGATGTTGAAAAAACCAAATCAACGATGGGTGTGACACCAGTCAGGAACTATTGTAGAGGAGACTGACTATTGGGTATTGACTATTTACGTTCAGACACTAAACACATACGACCCGTTTGATCAAAAACCAAATCAACGATGGATGCGACACCAGTCAAACCCTAAACCTTGTAATGTCTTATAAGTAAGCTCGGGAATATCCTCAGCTCTTATCTGTCTGTTGCTGCTGCTAAAGGACAAACTTAGATCTCAAAAGTAAATCGCAATACGCCAAAAACAAGCTACACATCTGATCTGTGATCTTAGTCTCAACAACAACAACTTCTCAGATCGCACTAAGAGTTTTCCTCTCAACCACTTAATGTAGTGTCAACTATTACTTCTGTAACTCCGATGTTATCTCAACACCATTCCTATTCTGTTTTATTTTCACCAAATTTACTCTCTCTCTCTCTTTGCAGCCAGAGATGTAGCCTCAAAGCAGACAGTTTAGTAATGATTCTAGTGGGAAGTCTAATTGTAACAGATGTGCACGCAAAATGTGTTTCAACAGTTGGAAATTGTAGTTTTTCATGTATCCCTTAATTTTTTATGATTGTTAAAGAAAATCAGATGTACCATCCTTGAAATGAAGTTTTTATTGTTGTTTGCCCATATAGGAGTCTGTGGAGTCATTCGTACTCTTTTATTTTCAGTAGTACAAATTCCACAAAATTCATACTCTCTTTCTCTGCAGCCAGCGCCTGAAATCACATGGTTTGGTTATGATTCACACATTCTACCACAAATGGGTCAGCGGGAAGTCTAATAGTAACAGATATCTTAGTTTATTCGTGTATCGCTTAATCTCTTAAGATTCTTAAAGAAAATCATATCTACAATTAAAAAAAGTTTTTAGTTTTTGTTCCATTCTACAATGAAAATACCAAAATTATTTAGTGTACCATTCTTGATCTCAGTTCTTGTTTTTTGGGGTAGTTGTGCTTGCTTGCTTTTGTTATTCTCAAATGGAGGTTTTTCTCAATACAAAAGATGCAGTATTATAATACTGCCTTATTCCTTGGGTTAAATATTAGCCTGACTGAATGCAATGTGTAAATATCTCTTTGCAGACAAAATCGTATACGCTTACAAATGTATATATGATTCGAGTGAGTTTTATTGTTTTCGTCAAGTCACCGCATATCACTGGTTTGATTTTGAATGCTTTCAATTTGTCATGATATGGGAACTCAGCAAGCGGGATAGTTGAATTGAGAGTGTTAAGATCTCCAGTTTTAGACCCATTAAAAGCAGTCTATAACTGAGGGCGTTCTCATAATCAGATTGAGTTGATAGGTTTCCAGTTTAGTCAAATGACATCATCTTCATCTCAAGGCTGTCACGATGAGAGGAAAGGACTCTATTGGTATCATTAACCGTGCCCGATGTTAACGGCAAAGTTGTGTGGATATCGAACCGTGGTCATTGTCATTGCAATTGTTCATTAAATACGAGCATATGGCTTGTTAGAAGATAGTGGAGAAGGAATGACGCATGTCTGAATTTTTTTGAGTGGCACTGATGGACTAGTAACTTAACTCAAGCCTACTGGACTGTCTCCAAACTATTTGTCCTGTTGTCCCTTAATCAAGTATCTATGAAGGATGAGTCACAAAACATAGTTAAGGATTGGACAATGGATATTCAGCCAACTCAGCGAGTAGACTACAAATTCTGATTCCAAAGATCATTTCAAACACTCAGTTTGCATATGTTGAAGGGAGACAAATAATCGACGGTATTCTTATAGCAAATGAGCTTGTAGACTCTCTATTTATTTATTTTTTAAGCAATAAAATTTATTAACTAGTCATCCCGTACACTTTCTATGAAGCATAATATCACCCGTTCATTTTACACTAAATAAAAATCAAATCAACGGTTCACAACTCCCATTCTAACCCTAAAACAAAATGGAGATGTCTTATAAAAAGCCTAAAAAACTGTGATCGATAGCAGTAGTAGCAGCCGTCTAAGAGGAAACCTAGATGTGAAACCAAAAACAACCAAAAATCTTCAATTCTATGATCTCCGATTCTATCATTTCTTTGACCTATTGTAACCAACATCGCCTCTATTGCAATATGAGTTTTCCTCTCAAAAACCTAATATATGAGCAGCTTAAGGGATAACTCTGAAAGCATCTACTAGTCTGTCTAGGAAACTGTATTGGATCCGGTAATAACACGTTATTGATTTCACGAGATTGTTTATTAGTTTTATTTTTCTTTAGCCTATTATTTTCTATAGTGCAATTATTATTTTATTCTAACTAAAAAATCACACGCTCTGTACAGTTGTAGATTTGTCAGAAGTTTTTCCTAATACCCCCCGCCACGGCATTGAACAGGTGACGCCATTGGTTGGTGCCGCCTGCATGGATGGAGTGGTGATCGTGTCGAAAGTTTATTGTGGAGATGGATTCCCATTTATGTATCAGTACTTAATCCTTTATTAGTTCAATTCTTAATTATTGGTTTGAATCTGCAATTGAAATACCCAATTGGAGCCATCTTGTTGTTGGACTCCCATCCTTGTTCTTGACTATTATCTTACTAAGCCAAGGTTATGAATCATATACTGATCAGATCAGTTCATTTTTTTAGGGGTTGCTTTGCGTGTTTTTTGTTCTTTTCAAATTTGAGAGTTTGTTCAAAGGTACTGAGTAGTAAACAAATGAATGACTAGGGCTATCAAATGCTTAACCTCCCTTGCACTTGTACATGGTAGCATTACGTACTGCCTTATTTTGTTGTGCAAAGCCAAAGTGAAGTGATCAAAACTTGTATGGTAAATATTGAGCAAATTGGCTGGCGAATGCTACTCGAATGTTATAAAACAATAAGTCACTTAAACTTATGGGTTTTGAGTGAAGCTCCATAAGCTACTCGAATCTGGTCAGTCAATACAGAAACTACCATTGTCTTTCTCTAAAAGAAACACAAGAAAGAACCCCCAAAATCCAACTACAAAATCTTAGGCAACAACTTCATAAAACAACAACCTCTTTTACCTTCTCGTGATAATCTCCATCAACTTCATTCGTAGAATTAATAACTTCAAAATAACCATATAATGCCTTTTCCTGATAATCTTACAATTGCCATCTGACTAGATATGCAATCAACTCGCTAAATCGGTTGATTTAATGAATTTGTTTTACTCGGACTCGGGAAACCCTTGATGACACACGCTGTTATCAGACATGAAATACGTACTATCCGTTAATCTTATGATAAAAAAATCGTATCAAATCAATGGTTCTCAGAAGTTCCCATTCAACCCGAAAAACTGAACGGGCATCTCTTATATAAAGCCTATTAAGAAGTGGCCTCAAACTCTTAGCAGCGGGAGATAGAGAAAAAACCTGCATCTTAAATACTTAATCAATTCTACAGATCTATTATCAATTCTTTTATGTTCAGTGCTATAAGTTCTATGCCTATGATCTATTATCAACAACAACATTTGGATCGCACTATGAGTTTCCCTCTCAAATACTTAATCTATCATTGTAGACGTCTGGATCTCACTGGCACCACAATTGTTTTCATCATTTTCTAACTTTCTTGCAAGAGTAGTATCACATCAGGTAATAATATATGTTAGTGATTTCAAAATATTGGTTTGTTTGTGTTTTCTAACTTCAATTCATACTCTTTGTGCAGCAACAACCGGTGTCGGAAGTTAGATAGTGGGGTTGATTTATTTATTTTTTCTGTAAGATTTCATAAACCATGAAGACAATGGTTTTCTAATCGTTCTACTAAAAATGGGGCAGCAGCAAATCAACAAATCAGCACCGCGGTGTGGGTAGTTATAGATTATTTCTATTCTAAATGGGTCGAGAAATATATTATATGTATCATTTACTGAGCAAAATTTATGAATCTTGCTCATCTCCGTTCTTGCTTTTCTAGGAATGTATTGATCAAATTGAGATTTTGCTCGGATTAGAAAGTTTAACAGAAAGAAAATGGAGTGTCAGCATCCATTTAGATGATACATAAAAAACGTTCTCCAACAATGGGAAATCTTTTTTTTTTTATCGATCAATAGGAAATATTCATTGAGAAGACACACAAGCCGTGTGTAAGCGAATACAACTAAGAACGAACAAAAAAGCTCTAACAAAAGCACAACAAATCTCTAACAACAACAAAAGCACACAAGAGAGCTAAAGTCATGAAAGCTTTAGCGAACAAAGAAAATAAACAAGCTTGCTAACCAAACCAAGAACGCCAACCACTTCAACGCATCTCGTCAATATTTGTTAAATTTATACCCTTGTGATCAATTGCAAAATCACAAAACATCTTTCGACGATTTTTCTTCAAAGGTGGAAAACTTAAACCCCATTCGGAACCATAATCTAAGATCTTGCTTGTTGAAATTTCAATAGGATATGCAATAGGTTTTGAGACACTTTTATTTTTTCCACTCAAAGTACCATTTGGGAAGAGACCCGTCGCTTTAGATTTTTTACTTACTTTTTTGTTAGAAACTAAAATTGTATCGGACAAAGACGCCTTTTGGATACTAAACACTGACTCTTCCACAACCAACTCCGAAGTAGCAACCCCCTCCTCGTCTTCAAAAGCAACGAATCTATTATGGCTTTCAAAACCAGGTGGAATGGAGGGATCAGAGGAAGTGGAGCAACAATGGGAAATCTTAGTTTTACATTTAGATTCATGCATTCATTTGTAAGGTTTGATCTTTCTTTCTTAGAGAAAATCAGATGTAGCTAGTTTTTATTTTTGAGATGAAAATTGTTAGATCTGTTCAATTCTCACCGAATTCTTGAGAATACCATTCTTGACTCTTTTCTTACTAGGCCAAATTTTTTGAACCTTACCGACCGCCCGTCAGTTCTAGTTTTTGTTAGGGTTGTTTTAGTTGCTTTGCATGTTTTCTTGTTTATTTGAGATTTTGTTCAAATTACAAAGGTTTGCAAAAGAAGACGGACTAGTAAACAAAATGAACGTTACTGATCACAATTTTTGTCTGGCTTTAGGTTGGTTTTAGTTGTTTTGCTTGGTTTTGTTCTTTTCAATTAGAGGTTTTGCTCAGATTACAAAAGCCGGAGCTGGTAAATGGTATCACTACTGCCGTATTCATCGGGTTACCCTGGCTGACTAGCAAATGGGAAGTGCAATATATGTATGATTCAAGTGAAATTGTTTGTCGAAAGTTATAAAAAGTCTCTGTAAAGTTAATCAATGTGTGTTGGAGTTATATGCAAATTCTAAGTCTATAAAAGTGCAGTCTGAAAGTACTAGGTCAATTAAGAATGGTCTATAACTACTGAACCATACTTCTTACTCCAAGTAAAACCCCTTTTATATAGTCAAATTCGACTCATCTGTTTGCTGTTATTAGCTAGAAATGAATTCATTCAGTAAGCAACCTCAAATAACAAAATTGGAATTCCCAATTTCCACTCAAGGCTGTTACGACTCACGAGGAGGAATAGAAGGGCCCTTTGGAATGCCCATGGATTCAATGCCAGTCCCTGTAATTGGAAACCATCTCGAAATGCCCATGGATTATTCAGAGCACATAGTTTATGTCATTGATGTCCAGTCTGTAGTACATGGCTCTTTGAATTTGTTGATCAGTGATTAAGTACACAACAAAGATGAAAGACAACAGATTTAAAGATTGGATAATAGCTTTTTTTCCGATATCAAGTATTCAAAATAAAACTTTTTATACTCAAACCAACCGAGTTAGCAAATCTCCCTTACACAAACCTACAAAAACCACCATTGTACTTTCTTTAAAATCTCCACGAGTTCTTGTATTTTCTTTTGTCTTTTTGATTGGTGTAGAAAGTGGAACAGAGTATATCGGCGAGTCAAGAAAAAATAATTGGACAAGCTTAGGTCCGTGAAGTTGTGTTGGTTCCACTATCACGCTAGAGAGTGCTTTAAGTATTGATGCGGTCTACGACGGGCTGCTATGAATGTTGTTGGTGGCGAAAAGGTTGTAATAATGAAGAGGAGACTGACTCTTGACGATCTATGTTTTCTCCTGGTCCTCCTCCTCTAGTTCTCTTTCTTTTGTGAATATGTGACTCGTAACCTGAAAGAGTCTATAATCTAGACTAGTCTATAACTGAGCCATTCTACATATTCCACTGATCAAGTAACACTAGTTTTACATACATAATCAAATTTGAACTCATTTGTTTGCTGTTAGCGAGACATGAATTCATGATCAAGAGTTGTATGAAATCTCCAAATTCTGACCCATTGCACCAGCCTCAAATATGAGAGTCGGTAAACCAATCCGAAGGTTTAAGGTTTCTCCTTCGGGCACTTGGCTCTCTTATTTACATAAGACCATGAGATCGCATCTCCAGAATTAGTAAATTGAGAAGATATATTAACAGTCGATTTAGATTTCCAGATTGAACATTGTATACATCACATACCATCTGTATGTCCCAATAAAGCAATATATCACCTTCCAGTGCCTTCCACGTATGTCCAATTAAAAGACATACCATCCGTTCATCTTACAATAAAATTAATCAAATCAACGATTCACAATCTTAGGGCTTGTCTTATAAATAAGCTCAAGGAATAACCTTAGCTCCTATCGGTCAGTAGCAACTTCTAGAGAGAAAACCTAAATCTCAAAAATACAACAAAAGCAACTAAAGATCTAAAATATGATCTTTGATTCTATCAATTTATTGGTCTATTGTTTTCAACTGCATAAAATTTCTCAAATCACACTATGAGTTTTCCTCTCAAACACTGAATGTGTCCCCTACTCTTTCTTCGATGACTCTTCGAAATTTACTTATATACAGACTACCTCGTCCGATCAGGTAATAATATATTATTGATTTCATGAGATTGTTTCAGTTGTAAAAAACTTATTTTAACTAAATTTCACGCTCTCGATCTCTGCAGATTCAGTGCTCTTCAGTTGAACTAGCAAATGAGATTTGATATCTTTTCCTTCTCATATGTCCTGATCTGTACTGGACCATGGTTTGCAGCAGCAATACGTTGGGAAATCGTTGTTTTACATTTTCATTCATGTATAACTTGATCTATTGTTTCTTAAAGAAAAAATGACGTTGTTTGTTTTTGTTCATTTTTTACTTGTTTCAAACTACAATGGAAATACCAATTTATAAATCTTACTGTTTAATTTTAGCATTGCTTCAATTGCTTTACTTGTTTTGTCCTTTTCCAATGGATGGTTTGCTCAGATTACAATAGTAAACACGCCGTGATTGAGTTATGGGTTTTGTCATAATGCAAATGCTAATTCTATAAAAGAGTAGTCTATAATTTTGTCAGACTCATTCCAGATCATCCTAAATTTCAAGTGAATACACGCTGAAAGTATAGGAAGGAGATTCAATGAAAGTGTTTTAAAGTGTGAAGTTTTTGAAGTAGGCAAAGGGAGCACTCCTAACATCAACTATGGTAGAAAAGTGTCAACGACAAATCTAAACTCTTATCAGAGGGATGGTCATGTCACCTTAGAATAGACTATGGACATGGGTTACATGCATAGTTCTCCGATGTAAGCTGTTAAATTTTGTTTTCGCATTATAATAGACTATCGAGATTTGTTTGTAGCACTCCGCCTTATTATTATATCTATGCTCAGACTATGTTTTGTAGGCTTTCAAATGCATGATTTGAGTGGAGACTTGGAGTGATAATTGCGAAGAGGCCACCAAAACGGCTGCAGTTGGCATGGAATGTTTACGTAGATCTTTAACGTTGTTTTCACGGCGGAGATAGCGCCGGTGCTAACATAGATCATCACGCGGCATTAAGAGCATCAAATTACACCAAGATTCAAGAGATGCATGAAAGTCATCGGGTTAATCCAGATTCAACCGTTACCTTTTCACAAATGGGGTAAACCTGACGAAAGCCTACAATTACTAATCTTATTTTGCCTGTGTTATTTCCGCTAGTAGAAGCAAGATGACTGAGGAAAGCGGGCCGAAAGAGAATGCCTTTGCTCAAAATTAAGGTAACAAAGAGAAATCTAAATTACCAAAAAAAAAAAAAAAATGGTGTTGGGATTTTTCTTTGCAACATTGTAAACACAGAAGGAAAATAGCAAGTGGTAACATACTTTATTCACGTGTATACCTTAAATGTCAATGACTCATATATTGGTCGGCATTTACGTTCAGACACTAAACAAATACCACCCGTTTGATTAAACAATAAGAAAAATCAAATCAACGATGGATGCGACCCCAATCAAACCCTAAACCTTTTAATGTCTTATAAATAAAGCTCAAGGAGTATCCTCTGCTCTCATCGGTCGGTAGCAGCTCCTAAAGGAAAAACTTATATCTCAAAAGTAAATCGCAATACACCAAAAACAACCTACAGATCTGGTCTATGGTCTTCAATTCTATCAATTCAGTGATTGTTCTCAACACAAGAACATCTCATACTGCACTATGAGTTTTCCTCTCAAACACTTAATATATTTTGGATATTTCTTTCAATATCTCCTCAGGAATTTCTGATCGACCGTCATAATAATCCGATCCGGTAATAATATGAATAATTGATTTCATAATTTGATAAGTTGTTTCTAACTGTTTTATATTCAGTGTTACAAATTTTATCTAATACCTTAATTTCAAAGAATTTTTGCTCTCTCTCTGCAGCCAAAAATGTCCCCTGAAATCAGATGGTTTGGTTATGTGTCTACTGGAAATGGGTCAGCAGGAAGTCTAATACTAACAGATATGCAGAAAAGTGTTTCAACAATGGGAGATCTTAGTTTATTCATGTATCACTTAACTCATTCATGTATCACTTTATCTCTTCAAAGAAAATAAGCGTGTACAATTGAAATGAAGTTTTAGTTTTTGTTCATCCTTGGCCAAATTCATCAACCTTACTGATCTCGACCGCTTCTTGTATTTTGGGGTTGTTTTGCTTGTTTCTATTTTTCTCAAATGGAGGTATTGCTGAATTCAAAAGACGGAGTAGTAAACAAACATGCTTGATTAACCTCCTTGAGAGTTGCGACTGCTACATGGTAAAAATACTGCTTATACCTTGGGTTCATTAGTGGAATTGTCTCTGTTCTCAGACAAACTTATGTAGCTTTAGACATGTATGACTCAAGTGGAATTGTGTATCCAAGTTTCAAATGCAATAAGCCACTAAAATTTTTTGGTTTTGAATGCTTGCAATTTGTCATGATTTCGAAACCCATTAAGCCGGATAGTTGAAGATTGCTAATTTGCTCAGTCGATGATTGCGGAAGGGACTTGACCTTTAAAGATCAGGTGGTTACATATCCAGATCGGGATGAATTCAAATTTCATAACTCACGGCTACTGAGGTGTAAAGTCCAATTGCATAAATAAAATGCAACATGGTGTGAAGAATTGTTCATTAACCAACACTGAATCCCCATAAATAAAGAAAATGGGGGGGTAAAGGTTTGTGTTGGCGCGATGGCTATGCATTAGCGTGCATAATATATGTCGTTCTTGTCCAGTCTCTGTACTAGTAGCTCAATTATAATGTACACTACAAATATGAAGGAGAAGACAGAATTCAAAATTCTAGAAGCATACTCAAGGTATGGAATTCGATGTTCGACTCTTTCCAGGTTGTCAAAATCGACCTTCACTGATATAGATAGACGGTGAACTTTACTACACTGGATATCCCCACACATACTACTTTGTCACCAAAAACTCTTTTCGAGACAAGTCAACTTGAGTATCTTGGCTGGAACTATTTGTATCTGGAACATCAAACTCCTTAGATTGAATCAATTATTTCTGATTCACTGATTACATGCTAGAGTTAGCTTGACGGTAGTGGTGTTGAAAGAAACTATTGTAGAGGAGACTTGACAATTGGGTATTGACTATTTACGTTCAGACACTATAAAGATATACGACCCGTTTGATCAAAAACCAAATCAACGATGGATGCGACACCAGTCAAACCCCAAACCTTGTAATGTCTTATAAATAAAATCAGGGAATATCCTCAGCTCTTATCCGTCAGTAGCCGCTCCTAAAGGAAAAACTTAGATCTCAAATAGAATCCCTACCGTCAATACTATTACATCGGTCACCATTTACATTTTTACGTTCTTACATTAAACACATGCCACCTGTTTGATCAGATAATAAAAATTAAGTCGACTATCAAAATCGACGGATCCCATTCTAACCCTAAACCTAAGCAGGCATGCCTTATGAAAAACCAAAGAAGTATCCTCTCAGCTTTTATAGTTCCGCTGCTAAAGGAAAAAAACCTATCTCAAAATCAAAATCTCAAAAACAACTACAGATTTATCTATGATCTATGATTCTATCAATTCCATGATTTATTGTTATTCCCAACAACAACAAATTCTTAAATCGCACTATGAGTTTTCCTCTCAAACACTTAATGTCTCCTCCTTGACTTGTTCGATATCTGCTTATGTGGTGATGATTCGGTAATAATGTGTTAATGATTTCATATGATTGTTTGTATATATATTTATCAGTTGTTTCTCTTTTTCTTATTATTTCTAGTAGTACAAAGTTTAACTAAATTTCACAAAATTCATACTGTCTCTGCAGTTGGAACTGTTGCGGGTCAAATTTTCTAATCTGGTCCGGTGTCGATGAAATAAGAAGATAAAACATGAATTCAATGGTTTGGTTAACATTCTACTAGAAATGAACCGGGGGAAAGTCAAAGTAACAGATGATGTTCAAAAAATTATTTCAACAATGGGAAATCTTAGTTTAATTTTATGTATCACTTACATCAGATGTAAGATTCATAACAAAATCAGATGTATAATTCTATTTTATTCTGAACCGTAAAGAATTTGGTGACGATGAGTTTCGAACTCTGTAAAAATCAGATGTACAATTGAAATTAAGTTTTTAGATTGTGTCCGATTCTTAGTTACTAGTCTCAAGCTACAATTGGAATAACCAATTGGTGAGAGTATATCCTTGATCTTGATTCTCTTTTCTTATGAAGCAAAAGTTATGAACCTTATTGATCTTGATCAGTTCTTGTTTTTTGCTGTTGTTTTGCTTGTTTTTTGTATTTCTTTAATGGAGGTTTTGCTCAATACAAAATATGGAATAGTAAACAAACATGCTTAACCTTCTTTATTAGACTGCTACATGCAATACTGCCATATTCCTTGGGTTAATTAGCCCGACTTACTATCAAATGCAAAGTGGAATTATATTCATGCTTGGACAATTACTTGTGTAGCTTTAGACATCACTAGTACAAAAATGGGCTTAGGTGACAGTTTAAAACTGTCACCAAAATAATTATATGACAGTTTCAAAAAAATTATGGCCTGTCACCTAAGCCCCTGTCACGAAAGGTCTTATAAAAACTGTTATAGAATCATGATTATAAGATAACAGTTTCTTTTTGGAACTGTCACCGTTGAAAACTTATGATAACATTTTTTAACTGAAACTGTCATTGGAAATGAAGTGTTTATTCGATGGTGACTGTTTTCTTCCCAAACTGTCATAATTCACAAAATATGCAACACATTATATTCGACATTGTCGTCGAAAACCATATTACATGACACATTATATGGTAAACTGTCATTATACACCCTTTAAGGTGACATTTGTTCCAATAACTGAGTCTAAATAACAGTTATTAGTGATATGCGGGTATCATAAGTCATAATGCCTTGCGGAGAATATCAAAAATTCAAATTATTGAACAAACTTTCAGTTAACATCAAACACAGTAAATTATTTTATTTAATAAGCAGAAGTTTTACAGAAGTAGAAATCCTACACCATAAAAGTTAAATACAAGACAATGTATGACATAATTCAATAGATTTTATTTTACATAAAAGTAAATAGAAGCACTGACTTCAAGAATTTAATATAGATATTGCAAGTCCATTTTTCGTCAGATCATGCTGATCCAAATCTACTCCTGCAATATCATGTCACCAATGGCGTTGCATGTGGTTACCTGGGAAGCAATTAAGTCTCAAACAACCTCTCTCCAATAACTGCGACTTGTCTCCTTTTCCGCGTCCAGGGTCTGCGAAAGGAAACCTTAGCTGCGGTAAAAGTTAAAACAGGCGAATTGTATCAGTGAAATGCACTTACCAGATTTAGAACTAGGTCCAAAAAATAAATTTCCAGGGTTTCGGGCTACACAATATTTCAACATAAATCATGAAGCAATAACTATACATCTGTCACTAAATTGACTTTTTTTTACAATACAACAGGCAAGATTGGTTGGGTGCAAAAGTTCTTCTCAATAAATTAGGCTTTACTGCTCCCCAACCCAGTAGTTCAAGATGTACTACTTCTGTAAAAAAAGATCACACAAAATTGTAGCCTGAAACTTACATGGTCAATAGCTAACTGCTCCTCAGGTGTGAGAGCTACTTGTGGCGTTGCTGCAGCTAGCTGTTCCATTATTTTCCTGATCCATATTGAACAATAGTATAACCATCACATACACTTCAGCAGTAACTCCAACAGATATGCACAAGAGAGAGAGAGAGAGAGAGATCTTACTCCCCTACTTCAACAGTTTGATTGACAAGGCTAAAGAAATCATTTTGATGCACCTGAATAAGCCTCACTAGCTGTGGGTTTTGCTTCGCTATCTTTACATGTAGGCAACAGACCAGAACAACATAACGAGTTACCAAAAAAATAAGAAACGCTAATACTCCCAAACTTCAAGGAATATGAAAAATGACCTGCAAAAAATATGCATGCCAAATTGCTGATTTTTAATTTTTGATAGGAAAAGAAACAAATGATGCTTATTATGGGACCCACGACCCCAAGCCAACTTATATATATTAGCAAATTGCTGATTCAATGTGCAATATAGTACCCATTACACAAGAGTAAATGAGAACCGTGAAACACTATCAGGAGAACTACACCAGTTTTATGAGCTATTACTAACAAGCTAGATTTCTCTATAAACATGGCCTACTGTCAAATCCTTCTCATAACAACTATCCAACGTTCATATGAGTCATTCATCTGTGGGTTATACCAATAGGCTCGTCCTCATTACCCCACTATGCTCATAAACTAGTTTGTCACAGTAATGAAATTTCAAATGAGGAACTCACTTAGGTAAGAAGGCGCCAATAAAAAGGTAAGAGGCAGTACGAGGCTTGTACGCCGATGATGTCCATGGATCACCTGTTGAAGTTGGTACCAATAACCGATCACCACCTCTTAGTCCTTGCAAACAACTAACTCCATTGCTAGACAAATAAACAGATGCGACCAAAACTTAGTTTACATAAATCATGAACTATCCATAATTAGATTACCAATTATAATTCAACAATTACTAAGCAAGCTTCTACCACCACATCATGCTATACTATGTATATCCAGAGCACACAAATACTGGTGCCATTTCTATTGCATTTCAAGATATACAAGATAGGATTTACTTTCACACATGAGTATTAAACAGACCACCACCAAATTAAGTTAACAAATTAAACATAGCAAAAACTCTCTCGTACTAACTAGTGAATAAGGAGTAGGACACCAAAACTCTTCCATTACATCTAACTTTTACCACCATCTTGGAAGATAACTAGTCCGGGTTATGTTCAACAGTTAGGCACATGAATTTCTCCTACTATGGCACCTTGAAATCAGAAATCAACGACATGTGGAGGTTGCATTTAAAAATATATATATATATATATATACATATACTTCAATGTCGAGCACTAGCCAAGGAATTATATGCAGACCTTGCTCTCCATTTTGTTGATTTTCCACTTTGTATAATGCAACAAAGTTAGTCTAACCAAGGAGTTCCAAGTTTGAATCGAAACAATTCGTGGAAAAGTGATTACCTTGGCATAACTCATTTCAATCTCTTGTTCTTTATGTTTTGTTTCCTTAACCTTGAAGACCAATTGATAAAAAAAATCAAATACCTTAACAATAAAAGATAAAATGAAACCAATGTTCCAAAGTCATATCACAGCTAAGCAAAAATTGTAAAACATACCAAATTCAAACACAAAATTAGTTACAAAAGACTAGAGTTGGAACCCTAAACAGAAACCCCCAAATGCAGAAACAGAACTAGATCTTTCGACACCATACAATCTTGTTAAAAATGAATTAAAGATTGAATGCAAGAATCAAACCAAATAAGAAAAATCGTACCACCGAAACGACTTACCTTAAAAAAGAAATCATGGCTAACCCCAATCCTAGTTTTCTGTTTTCTTATACTGGGATGGACTGATTATTGTAACTTAATAGGAGGGAAGACCCATTATCACCCTCATCACCAGTTCGGTCTCCATTCCTCAAATACTAAGCTTGATGTCTTATTGTCTTCTTGATAGAAGTAATTTGTCAAAAGTTCATTACTTCATCTCAAAATTGCCCATAGGTTCTATGACATGAATCAGCTGATAGAATATGCATAATCAACCAAAGGGAACTGAAGATGCGTCAAAGAAAATATGTAAACAAATAAGATTCAACTTGTCATCATTAGTTGTTAGATACATAATAGGAAGATCAGATGCACGATTCCCTTGGGGAGACTGTTACCCACAAATTGAAGACCATAAGTTTGAAATTAGAGTGAAAATAGAAGAAGGAAGAAGTAAATTCATGGAAAACATAAATTCTTTGCTACCTAATAATTTTGAAATCAGTATGAAGCCGAAAAAATTACCATTTCTTTAAATCCTCAAAATGAAACATAAATTCTTTGCTACCTTATAATTATGAAGCCGAAAAAATTACCATTTCTTTAAATCGTCAAAATAAACCCTCACAAAATCTTGGAAATAACCAACATGATAACACATCTAAGAAAAACAAAATCTTTAAAGAGTGGAAGACTTGGTATTTAACCAAAGATCTTCATTCTTTAGAGATAATCATTAAAGCAACGAATTTTGGAAACCCTAGGCTTAGTTCTAATGTCTTCGCATAAATTACAACCAACAAAACCTTTTTCAAACAACCAAAACCAAAGATCTAATTTGAAACAACCTAATTTCAAACTACCTGCTTTCAATCAAACAAATAACCCGATTAATTTCAACGACATGAAACAAAACTATGGTTTGAATAACTTACATTCAAAACTGTAAAAGAGAGAGAGTTAGAGACTGTGAGATTCAAAAAGAAGATTCGAGTAACTGAGTAAGAGGAGAGATTCGATTAAAAGTCGAGGGGGAATGAATTCTTAATAGAGTTGATGAGATATAGGAAAAGGGAGAGCGGTGGAGACTGGAGAGTCGCTGAGAAAACTAAAATTGAAGTGGGATATAACTCGAGTTGAACGGCAAGTCAAAGTCTTGGCTCAGATACATTGGCACCATCCACGCGACACCTGTTCTTCCTAGCACATCTAGAAACTACCTCGAACTGCCATGAACATTCGTATCGGTAATTTAAGGAACTGTCATATATTAATTTCCATTTAGATGACATTTTATATATAAAACTGTTGAATATCTTGACTATATAATGACAGGTTAAAAACTGTCACTATATATCACATGTACCGTAACAATTTTTACTAAAAACTGTTACTATATGTTTGTTCAATGACAGTTTAAGAAACTGTTACGGTTGTTCATCACCAATAGTGAGAGTTTTTTTAATAAACTGTTACCTATATCTCTTTTGTGACATGTCATTGGTGAACTGTCATGGTTTTAATTTGTGAACTGTCACCAAAGCCCATATTTGTACTAGTGCATGATCCAAGTGGAATTGTTTGTCAAGTTATGAATGCAATAAGCCACTAAAAATTACTTGTCTTGAATGCTTGCAATTTTACATGATCTCGGAACACATCAAGGGGGATTGTTGAAAATTACTTGTATGCTCAGTCAAAGAATGGTCTACCACAGATCCATTCTGCATATTCCCATTTCCGTAATCAGATTGGATTGATCAGTTTCTAGTTTGCAAGACATAAATTCCCTCAAATAACATCATTTTCAGATCAAGGCTGTCACAGTGAGGAAAGAACTCTGTTAGACTTCAATTCGTGTTGGGAAGGATAATATATATCTTTCTCTTGGGTTTTAATGGCGTCTAACTCCCTAAGTTTACTTCTGAAAAATGGTAGACTAGATATACTAAATAAAGCATCTGACTTTAGCTTATGATCCTCGTTGTCGAGTTATAATCAGTTAGTCCTCCGTAAGAATGACTATTCCTACTGTTTACACACTTCTTCTCGCCTTTTTGATTCTTTAACTCTTCATGGATTTCTTCCCTCAAACTTGTTCTAGTTGTGGCACTGCTGGGTTTCTAACTTCGTTGTCGTCCTGTGTGGCCATATCCTCATTTTTCCTGTGTTATGTTGAATTGATTGTTCAGCGGAGGGAGTTGAGATATTGCTGAAGACTTAGTGGTAGTGATGGTAGTGGAGATCACTGACGTGGAATCAGTGAGTGCCGCCTATGCATTAGCAAGTATGACATAATTAAGGATTGGATCAATGGATTATATAACCATTTCAAAAAGAAGCTTGCTATACTCAGTCACTAGAAAGTATATTGCATTCCATTGCACCTTTCAATTCCCACCACCTTTCGGACATGAAATAGTTGTTGTCCGTCCAATCATACCATGAAAACCAAATCAACGGTACACAAGATCCTATTCAGCCCTAAAACTAAACAGGGATGTCTTATAAAAAGCTATACTCAACTCTTATCAGTCGGTATAGCAGCTGCAAAGAGAAAAACCTAGATCTCGTAAAATAACTAAAATCTGTTCTATATATGATGTTCAATTTTATCAATTCCATAATGTATTATTCTCAACAACAACAACAACAACCACAACATCTCATATCACACAGTGAGTTTTCCTCTCAAACAATTAATGTGTGTTGGATTCATAGTTGAATTCTTCTCTGCTCTACAGCAGCTGCCGTTCTCGGAAATTAACCGAGAGGATGAGATTTGATTGTTTTCTTATGAAATTTTCGGATCTTTACTGGATCATTTACAAAACACGGCGGCCAAACATTTTACATAGAATGGGGGCAGCTGCATTCATATGATAACTATTAAATGTTTTTCACTGATGGGAATCTTAGTTTTACATTTTGTTCAATTCTTATTAGTTTCAAACTGCAATTAGAGTACTCAATTGGTGATAGTACGATCCTTGGTATTCATTTGCGGGCAAGATTGCTAGGGTATGCGATCCGGTAATGGTGTTATTCATTTCAAGAGACTGTTTGTTTATTAGTTGTCTCTCTTTTGCTTATTTTGAGTGGTACAAATTTATTGTTCCAACTAAATTTCACAAAATTGATACTCTCGTTGCAGCTGGAGTTGTCTGGCATTTGATTCAGATCTCGACAGGTTCACATAGTTATAGATAAGGATATATAAAGATGGTTTCAACAATGCATAATTTTAGTTTTTATATCCCTTAAAGAAATTGTTCAATCTTTTACTAGTTTCCTTTCTAACTGCAATGGTAATACCCAATTGATGAGAGTAGGTCATCTTGTTGTTCTTGATGCTCTTTTCTTGCTAAGACAAAGCTACTATCCAAACTAAGATTGGATAGAAATATACACATATTGTTAGAGCAAAATTACTCTCCAACCATTGTACGAAACTTTTCCCACCAATATCCCTTGCTGATATTACTATCAACCAGATTTCTTGGGCTATATCGCGATAAAAGAAGAGATGATATGTAGACTCGGGAACCTGACTAAGAGGACACACAAGGTTAACAATTTTGCTAGAAAGAATGAACCTAGATAGTCTATTCGCAGCAGGGTGACAGACTGATAGTAGGAATAATTTACCAGCTAGAATTGCTCACTTCATATATAGTATGTAAAGGTGTATTCTATAAATGATTCATTCTGCATAGTTTACTGATATCTTCAGATGAAATTCTCCCAAAACTCTCCAACTCTCTCATGTATCTCTATAATTCTTGTGCGGCTGAATCAAGTTATATACATCGTGCATAAAACGTTGGGGCAAGTTTCGTTTTTTTCACTGCGCACCTAAAATCTTAAAACCAAGTTCTCAGTTTCGGTCCACCTATTTCATTTCAGGCACAACTCTTTTCTGTCGGTTCCATTTTATTACCAAATGAGAACTCAAGGTACAAACTAGTCAACCCTAAATAACTTGCAACTCAGTCAGCAGTTCTGGTCAAACATTAAGTACATACCATCCGTCCGATCATACAGTGAAAAAATCAACTCAACGACTAACAAGCTCCCATTCAAACCCTAATCCAAACGAGGATGTCTTTATAAAGCTTTGAGAAGTAGTCCCAAGCTCTTATCGGCAGCAGCTGCTAAAGAAAAAACCTAGATTTGACCTATGATCTTCAATCCTATGAATTATATGATCTACTACTATCAAGAACAACATCTGAGATCGCATTGTGATATTTTCTCTCAAAAACATAATTTAATTCCTTTGAGTGACTGAATTGAGAATCATAAGGAGATGATCTTTTGTTCATAATTGGAAGAGAGAAATCCTGATAAACTGGGAGTATATCAAAGGATTAATCATAATGTCTTCCTATTGTTGAAGTCTTTGTTGTCAGAAGATGATTTATTTTCTGAAAAGAGGCAAAGAATTACATTTTCATTTATGTATGTAGTTTTCTTTTGTTGGTTAAATGATAAATAAATCAGATGTCCCTAATTTTCTATTAAATTTATGATGATCTGAGATTTGTTTCTTTGGGCTTGTTTTGATTGTTTTGTTCTTCTCCAATTGCAAAATATCTCAACTAATTAGGTTTATTAGCCTGACTGACCAGCAAATGCATTCAGTCCATTTAGTTTGTTGTGTAAACATTGAGCTATAATTAACCCAGGGAATAAGCACTGGCAATATATATCTACTGAATTGGCTTCAATATTGTATTTCAACTATCGGAGACTAGAAGAATTAATGGTAGAACTGGAAGAACTACATGAATTTGTTTGATGAAATGATTTTTCTTCATCTGCTGAGATTATTACTGATTCAGATTTTAGTAGAAGCATCTGACTTGTTTAGACGACTTGTGGGAGGAAGAATTGAGTCCTAATGAAATTGCATTGGTGAGTTCAATCAGGCGAGGGTGCGATGATGATTTAGTTGACACTGCATCCCCATAAATAAAGAGCATGGGGGAAAATATTTGGGTTGAAAACATTATTGCTGGAGGAGTTTCAAGGTGATTTGCTATTTCGGGTGAGAGGGGAGATCGTGGAGGGGATGATGCATACGGCATATGTCTGAAAACAGTTCGGCTGGCATGATGGACTAGCTACAATCTCTTTTACTCTCTGCAATTGAAAAAATATATTTATGTGCCTATGCATTAGATCTAGATGTGGGATTTCTGAGTGAAATCCATTGTAGCTACGACCTAGCTAAATATATACCCAGGATGCACAAGGGGGAAAAGGGACAAGGAGATTCTACCGGCAAATGTACCATATATGGCTGTCCAGTAGTATAGGAGCTTATGCTAGCACAGTTTCAACATCTGGGTTCTGGGTTCTTCAGATATATTGAAATGACATTAAGAAAGTCACTGGGACATTGGGTTCCATATACCACACCCATGAAGACCGCTGATTCAATGGGTCTTTGACAACTGATTCTATGGGTCTTCCACAACTGATTCAACGGGTCTTCGGACACAACAAAGGCACTCAAGAGAGCATTTCTTCTGCAGCGTGAAGTTCCTAAGCCAGCCAGGGTTACCGAGTTACGATCAATATAAAGAACAAGAAAACTAGATTAACATGAAGATGCTGAAATGACAGAACTAGGGCTGCACAAGAACCGACCAAAACCGCCCAACCGACCGAAACCGCCCAAAAACCGCCAAAACCGAACCCGAGCCGACCGCAAATAAGTCGGTGGCAGTTTTGATATTACTAAAACCGCCCATGTCGGTTCGGTGAGCAGTTTTAGGTGTTCCACCGACCGAACCGACCGCTCTAGAACCGACCATTAAAGACCATTGATATTTGATTTCATATCTACCTATCTAATCTAAGCCATCCATTTAACCTTCACCCTTGTTATATATTCTACCTCGAAACCTTTTATTCTAAAAACTAGATCTAAGCCTCAGTTTCTTTTTTTTCTCTCTTACAGGCCGCGTTTTGTTCATCTTCTTCCCCATCTAATTCTTCACCGCGTTTCTAGATCCCTAACTTCTACCTTCTCAGTTTGCTATCAATGATTACCTCACCGATTTCAATTATTCAGTCTTTCTTCTTTGTCAGCTATATCCTTAAGCTTCAGTGCCTCATCGACCTCAGGCGGGAGCAAATCAGCCAATCTAAAAATTCAATCAGGTATGAACTTCAATTATTGCTTGATTGATGCTGAGGAAGGAAGGACATGCGATTGATTGCCTCAGTTTCTACCTAGATCTAATCTAAGCCATACGCGAAAATGCCGTGTAATCCTAACAAGAAGAAAGAGGGACAACTGAATGTGTAAATCTCATTTTTCTTTTTCCATGAGATGTTTATATTTCCAATTTAGCAAACTGTGTAACCATGTGATGTTATAAACTTTTTATATGTTGATTTGCTTGTACAACCTCCTTTTTATGATGTATTTGAATCTTCAAGTTAAAGATTC